>JAJJMA010317225.1:14087-24783 GCA_023529015.1 Papaver nudicaule
TTTGACTTCCTTCTCATCCAAAGGCCCCCCTTTCAATTTTTCTTTAGCAAGGGTTCCTTTATACCTTTTCCTCAATTTCACAAGGTTGATCTCCCTCTTCCTGTTTTTGTTTTTTGGATCCTTCATGAAGAAATACTCAATTTCTGCAGGAGTCCAATCAAACAAGTTCTTGCACAATTCATCAATCTTGGTAAAATCGAGTCTGGTATACCCATCGCTGGTGGATTTCCCGGCAATTGACAAGTCTAGAATCTGTTGAGCATCGTCGGAAATGATCGCCATCTCCCCGATGTAAAGAGCATGGTGTCTCTTTCCGGATAATACCTCTCGCACATTGCCGAAACTGTCTCTATGTCATAGTTCACAACCGAATTCTCTACAACACCATACAAACCATAAGCTTTAATAATTTTTTCCACCCCCTCACATTCCTTTTTAAAATCCCAGTTCTTCATATTAAAATAATTAGTTTGGCGCCTAAGAAGACGTGTGGCGTTCTTATGATCCTGAAAGATGAAAACAAAATGGGATATATTAACGTCTAACCAAAGATATGTTAACAATTAAACACAAAATAAGTTGACATTAACATTACCAAAGTGGAGTAGATGGTACAAGCCCACGAATCCTTGTAACCAAAGAGAATTTTTCCACCATCCGCAGGTAACCCATGAGGTCCTCCCTCTAGCATCAGGTGTAGTGCGGGAAGGTACGCACCACTTTCCCTCGGTTTCTTCTTCGCCTTGCCCTTGCCCTGAACGACATCCCCATTTCCCTCATTATCTTTAGGATGTTCAACTTGAACGTCTTTATCATTACCCTCTTCTTCTTCTTCTTCTTCTTCTTCTTCTTCTTCTTCTTCTTCTTCTTCACCCTCTTTGGTGGCTTCATCCTCACATTCCTTGTCACCTTCATCATCAACATCATTGTCACGTTGATTTAGGTCGGGTTCAATATCATCACCACCGTCATGATGGTTACCATCGGGTTCGGGGATAAAAGAAGGAGTGGGACACGGCATGGAGGATAAAGCCGCTACATCTTGTTTGGTAAGACCACGAAAATTTCCCGCTCCCAAGTACTTTTCTTAGCGAGGATGTGATGGGGGAGTGGTAAGTGGAAGTTGGATCTTCTTCTTCTCTTTCAACCTAACAACACAAACATTAAAAACATATATTAACATAAAACTCGTCAAGGTTATACAACATACTACGACGATTTCAAAATTTATGAAGCAAATCGTCAAGCTTTTGGGACATTCTTGACGATTCACAAGTGAAACGGAAATTCTCGTCAAGGTTTGATGCCTAAAAGCATGACGAGTTTTCCTAAAATTGGGACAGTGAGCATGTTTTGGGAGGAACAAAATCATCAAGGTTTTCAAGGCTTACTCGACGATTTAAGGGCACCTTATTCCACCAATTTTTTTCAAGGTTCAAATCGTCAAGAAGATAACACTAACACTACGCCAAAACGACCCTTGTGCAACGGATATATCCGTTGCACAAATTTTGTGCCACGGTTATTTCCGTTTCAAAACCGGCGTTGCACATGTGCGCAACATATATCCGTTGCATAATTAATTTGTGCCACAGATATATCCGTGGCACAAATTGTTTCCTTCCGTTGCGCATTGCTAATTTGAGCAACGAATATTTGCTTTTGTGCCACGGATATATCCGTTGCACAATATGCGATAAAAATTTTAAAAAAATATATTATTGAAAAAAACAAGAAATGTTTTATTCTTGAAATTCTTGTATTACATTCAATCCAACAAGTATTTTCTGCATCTTCCAAATCATATATTTTACATATGTAGGTGAAGAAAATGCCATACGCTAAATAATAAGAACTTAAGGAAAGAGTTATATTCAGAAGGGCATTCATAAGAGAAGAAATGTAGTGACAGCGGATCATATCAGCGGTAATCGCTAACCACAGAAGGATGCTGAGATGGTATAGGGAACAGCGGTATGCATAAGAATCACTTCAGCGGTAAAGCATTGGCAAAAGTTAAGCAAGTAAGATGAGCACCTGATGATGGACAGAGCGGTCTAGGTGAATGGTCGACTTGGTGGAATCTGAGTCATTGATCTTATCCTCCACAAGAGAATGGCGCTGAAGTTATAAAAGGATAGGCGCTGAGTTACGAAGAGATACAGCGGTAAGGCGGTGAGGAACAGGACAAATTGTGTCAGAGTAGTTTGTATTTATTAGCTGTATTCCACTACTTGTAAGGCCTATATAAGGCAGTGTACGCCCTCAGTGGAAGGGGTTGGAAAAGTGATTGCTAGGGTTTGGCTAGTAGAGAGGAAGCAAGTCCTAACTCTCTGTTGTCCAAATCAGTGGTGAGATCTTGATATGCTGTAGAGAGATATCCATAGCAAGTTAAGCTAGCTTAATACTGTCAGGAAGTGCTTTTGTTGTTTTCTACACAGGATACTAAAATGGCGACTAAGCGGAAAGGGGGTACAGCGTCAACAAGTAAAGCTTCGAAATTTCCCACACCCGCTGAGTCAGTTTCTCTTCCTAATCGACACAACTTGAGAAGTTCAGCGGTACCACCGTTAGGATTTGCACATGATTTCTTCTTGAATGGCAATGCTAGTCAGCGGTCAACAACACCACAGCAAGTGATTCATCAACAGCAATCAGCAATACCACAGCTAGTAAGTCAGCAACAACAGCCAATGGCGCCAACATCAGAACAACAACAGACAGCAACAATGCAGTCAGCAGTACTTTCACAACAGACAGCGGTAACACAGTCAGCGGTACCTCAACAGCAGACAGAGACTTTGGGTCCTATTCTGATGCAAGACATAACACATTTGGATGGAATACCAGAAGAAGAAGAGGAAGAAGAAGTCCCAGCGCAGAGTAAAGGAAAAGCAGTGGATGACGGCACCATCAAAGAAGCAGCGATTCCCGGTGAAACATCTCACGCAGTGGAAGGGCTATCAAGAGTAGTAAGCGGTCATCCCAACTCAAATGGGCTACCTTTGAGAGCCGCTGGTAATACATCAAAGGAGATAGGAGGTAGCAGTAAGATGATGACCGATGTTGGGGCATCAAGGACAGCACCAATAACAGTATCGGAAGGAAAGTCCGCTAACAACACTGAAGAATTGCTAAAGAAATTTTTTGAGCAGAGCACCATAAACCAAGCTCAGATGCAGTTGCAGATGCAAAGGCAGATGGATATTATTCTTCAGAGCAATTTACAATTGGCGGAGCAACATAGACAGCTAATGGAAAGTAGAAGCAGAAGCCGCTCAACTCATACAGTACACAAACATCAAAAGAACAGATTTGCAAGACCAGAGGTGGAAGCATCTACAGCGAAAAAGGAAGAAGGAAGTAAGAGGGCTGGGAAATCTAATCACCATGAAGAAAGTTACGCTGATTCGGGCAAGATGGAAGATATACAAGAGTACATCTCAAGAAGATTCCGCCGTATGGAGAAGAAGATGGAAGAAGCTGCCGGTCAGTCAAAAGACGATAAACTAAAGAAGGCAATCTCAGAAGCCAAGAAGACGCCATTCGTAGACGAAATCACGTACGGACATGTATCTAAGAGATTTAGTATGCCAACTTTTTCATCAATCTTCGACGGTACAGGAGATCCAACAGTACACTTGCAAAGTTACAGAAGAGATTTAACAGCGTGGATTGGTTCACCTCCAATAATGTGCATGTCGTTTGCTGCTGCTCTCAAGGATGAAGCTTTGGCTTGGTTTGGCAGTCTGAAGGAAAAGTCAATTGAGACATATGCACAATTGGAAGAGAAATTTATTGCAAATTACATTCAAAACAAGAGACTGCGCCCAGGGGCAGAGAAGTTGTTTAACAACAGGAAAAGACCTATGGAAACATGTAGAAGTTACATCATGAGGTGGAGAAGATTGTGTAGTGAAGTGGGGACGGCTGTATCTGACAAAGAAAAGATGAATGCATTTATCAGCGGTATGGAGACAACGGATCAGATGTTTCAGTCTATATATTGGACTCCAGTGGCAGATATGGGAGAGTTGAGAGCAAGACAGAATGAATGGTTGGTATATG
The DNA here is from genome assembly GCA_023529015.1 of Papaver nudicaule. Classification (NCBI taxonomy): domain Eukaryota; kingdom Viridiplantae; phylum Streptophyta; class Magnoliopsida; order Ranunculales; family Papaveraceae; genus Papaver; species Papaver nudicaule. Next base: position 18,156 of record JAJJMA010317225.1, read on the forward strand.
AAGAAATGCGAGAAGAAGAAGAGCGCCAGAAGAAAGAAAGTGCAAAGCACGCCCATTCTATCAACAATTTGTCGCCGGAAGAGCAAGAAGAAACAAGAAAGGAATGGATTAGAAGGGAATACAAAAAATTGGAAGCAGAAGCAGCTAAGGCATCAACGGCAGTCGTCCCATATCAGCAGCCACAAGAAAGACAGCAGCATCAACAGAATGGCAGCCAACAGTGGAATCAAGGAAAAAGAGACACTTATGCAGGAAGAGATGATCAAGATAATAGAGGAAAATATGCTAACAATGATAGAAGAAATTATGGCGACAACAGGGGAGGATATGACAATAGGCGACAGGGGAATGGTGATAGAAGATTCAATAATGACAATCGAAGATTTGGCGATAGAAAGCCAGGATATCCAGATTTCCAAGACGTTACGCTGCCAAAGTTACGTGTCACATACACTGATGCATTTGGGCAGATAGAAAGCTCAGCTTCAAGGAATGAAATCCGCTATCCCTTTAACAGAGGCAACCCGGCAAACCCTATTTCCAATACCAGTCAATATTGCCAGTATCATCAGTTTCATGGTCATTCAACTGAAAACTGCGCAGGAGTTCAAAGAGAAGTTCATAGATTCATCAAAATGGGGAGATTTCAAGATTTCTTGGAATTACCCCCAGCGCCACCATTGGAGGTTCAGCAAGTTCAACCAGTACAACCAAAGCCTGAAGTATTTGAAGTAGAAGTTCAGCGTGATTTGAAAGAGTTGAATTGTTTCTCAATTGTGCATTCGACAATCAGTAGAGATGAATTTCATAATAATGTAATGTCAAGAATTCACAAGAGGGACAGCAATGGAAAGGAGATCTTTAGTGTCGCCGTCAAGAATAGTCCACTGCTAGAATGGATGAAAAAGCCGGTCAGTTTTTCAGCGGTAGAACTATCACCAGAAGCAAGAAGTCACTTGAACCCGTTGGTTCTTACCATTCAAATAGGAAAATTCAAAGTTCCAAGAGTATTGGTTGATCCAGGAAGCTCTGTTGATATTCTATTCAACTCAGCGTACCAGGCTATGGACTCTAAAGAAGAGCCAGTAGAGGCATTAGTTCCTTCGTCATACAGTATTTATGGATTTAATGGGATAGCATCTAAACCCAAAGGGGAAGTGAAGATGAAGGTTGTTACGACCAAAACGTTGATTATGGATACTACTTTCTGTGTTGTGGAGGTGGACTCGCCGTATGCAGCAATTCTCGGCAGACCATGGTTGCACAGTATCAAGGGAGTTCCTTCGACTTATCATCAGCGGTTGCGGTTTCCAACACCAGAAGGGTTAGCTGAATACATTGGCGACTCATCTACAGCAAAAGCATGCAACGAAGTAGACGTAAAGATGCGTGAAACTCGAAAGGCAAGGATAGTTGAGAAGAAGAAGCAGACAAAAGAAGCAACCAAGACTAAAGAAATAGCTGAGCTGGTCGCCGATCCCAACAAATATATTCTCTCTGTAAAGGAGGATGATTCAGCGGTAGGTCCTTCGTCAGCGCCTTTATAGCAACTAAAGGAACCTTCTTCTATGGGTGAGCCAGATTTGCACTTCACGGCGGTAGAGCCTACAAGAGAAATCAACATAGGTGAAGAAGATGCTCCTAAGATCGTAAAAATTGGTACTTTATTAAATGAAGAAGAGTCTCGGCAGCTAGAGACCTTGCTAAGAGAATATGTGGATGTCTTTGCTTGGGGTATGAATGAGATGCCAGGTATTGATCCAGAAACTGCATGTCACAGGCTAGATATAGACCCAAGGATTAGGCCATTCAAACAGCGTCCAAGGAAGCTGGCACCAGCGTACAAGGAAGCAGTAGAGGCTGAGATTGATAAGATGAAAGCGTCGGGAATCATTAGACCAGTTCAGTATCCAGAGTGGATAGCTAATATGGTGGTGGTTCCTAAGAAGAATAAAGGGGTAAGAATATGTATTGATTTCAGCGACTTGAATAGGGCATGTCCCAAAAATAGCTTTCCATTGCCAAGCATAGATCAGACCGTTGATGCTACCTCTGGGCATGAGTTGCTGTCTTTTATGGATGGTTATTCTGGATACAACCAGATACCACTGGCTGAAGAAGATCAGCGTCATACAGCTTTTTTCTCCACTAAAGGTTTATATTGCTACACAAGAATGCCGTTTGGTCTCAAGAATGCTGGCGCTACATACCAAAAGATGGCTCAAGATATGTTTGAGAAGTGGATAGGTAAAACCATGGAGGTATACGTTGATGATATGTTGGTCAAGAGCAAGAAAAAGAAGGATCATGTACAAGATTTGAAGGAAATCTTTGATCACATGAGAATAACCAAGTTAAAGATTAACCCAGCAAAGTGCGTATTCGGTGTGACATCTGGAAAATTTTTGGGCTATGTTGTTACAAAGAAAGGAGTAGAGGCAGACCAGGCCAAAGTCAAAGCTGTTTTGGAAATGCCATCGCCGGTAACTCTGAAGGACGTTATGCGCTTAAATGGTGTACTGGCATCTCTTAACAGGTTTATATCTCGATTCTCTGACAAGTGCAAGCTATTTTTCCAAATGCTGAAGAAAGGAGAAAAGTTCAACTGGACAAAGGACCATGAGGAGGCTTTCCAAGGAATAAAAAAGTACTTAGCTACCTTGCCAGCCATCCAACCGCCGGAACATGGAGAAGAACTAAGAGTCTACTTGGCGGCCACATCATCAGCGGTCAGTGCAGTCTTAGTGCGGACAAAAGGAGGCGAAACACCAATTTACTATATTAGTCGAACTCTGCAGCCCGCTGAGAAGAATTATACTAAGATAGAGCAGCTAATACTAGCTCTGGTTTTCGCCACTAGCAGACTTCGCCCATATTTTCATGCTCATCCCATTACAATGCTCACCAAAACTCCTATTGAAGCAATTCTTCATAGTTCTCAAAGAGCAGGGCGTATTGCAAAATGGAATGCTCAGATAGATCAGTTTGGCGTCAAATATGAAATAAGGACAGCTCAAAGGTCACAAGTTATTGCTGATTTCCTGGCGGACTTTCCCGTAGAAGAAGAAGAAGAAGAAACTGAAGACATTCCATTCATGGAGAAGGAAGATTCGGATGAAGGAGTCCCAGACTTGCTGAAAAGAGATCCAAACCAGTGGGAAGTATATGTTGATGGTTCATCTAATAAAGAAGGCAAAGGAATTGGCATAGTTTTTATCTCTCCAAAAGGTTCAAGGATAGTCCACTCATTCAGATTAGAGTTCCCAGCTACAAACAATGAGGCAGAATATGAAGCGGTGATACACGCCATGAGACTCATAATCGAAATGGACATCAGCAACATTCGTTTGACTAGTGATTCTCAGCTAGTCATTCGACAGATTCTAGGAAGATATGAAGCACATGATAGCTCGCTGAAGCAATATTTACAAGTGGCAAGAGAATACGCCAACAAGATTACGGGCCTTGAATTTAGACACATATGCAGAAACGACAACAGACATGCTGATGCACTAGCATTTATCTCTTCAATGATGGCGGATCCAGAGGTGCCGGCAATAGCAATTGAAAGGTTAAAGATGTCATCAATAGAAGGAAGAAGGCAGCAGGAGGTCTTGGCGGTAGACGTTGAAGAATCAGCGGAAACAGATTGGAGAGTTCCTATTAGATATCACCTGGAGCATCTCACCACTCCTGGAAACAAACTTCTAGCGCACAAGGTTATCAGCAGGTCAAGAAAATATGAGCTAAGAGACGGCATTCTTTACAGAAGGTCATTTGCTGGGCCATTATTACGATGTGTATCAAGAGATGAAGGAAAGAAGCTGCTAAAGGAAATTCATGAAGGGGACTGTGGAAATCACAGCGGACAAAGAGCGCTAGCTCTGAAGGTAAAGATGCAAGGGTATTACTGGCCTTGGATGAATGGTGATTCTGCTGAATATGCTAAGCGGTGTAGGAATTGCCAGCTATATGCAAACAAAATAAAAGCGCCAGCAGTCTCGTTAAATTCAGTACTAAGCCCTTGGCCCTTTGCCAAATGGGGGATTGACATCATTGGACCACTGACACCAGGATCGGGACAGCGCAAATACATTATTGTGGCAACAGATTATTTTACCAAATGGTGTGAAGCTAAGGCAATCAGACAAAGAACAGGAAAAGAAGTATTCACATTCATATGGGAAAACATATTTTGTCGTTTTGGTGTCCCAGCGGAAATTTGCACTGACAATGGGAAGGAGTTGGTTGGTGAAAACATTGAAAACTTGTTGGCAACATATGGCGTCAAATTGGGAAAATCCACTCCTATCTATCCTCAAAGCAACGGGCAGGCGGAGGCTACCAACAAAACAATAGGAATGGGGCTAAAGAAGCGAGTTGAGGGACACAAGAAAGCATGGTGTGAGCATCTCCACAACGTCTTATGGTCTTACAGAACTACAGTCAGAGAAGCAACTGGGGCATCTCCCTTCTTACTCACATTCGGCACTGAGGCAGTGCTTCCATCAGAAGTTATGTTGCCAACAACAAAACACGAAGCCTGGGAGAAGAACCTCAACACAGATTTAATCTTGGCAAAACTAGATGACTTAGAAGAACAGCGGCTTATTGCTTTGACTCATATGGAGAATTACCACCGCCGTCTAGCCAGAGAATATAACAAGCGTGTAGTGAAGAGAGATTACCAACCTGGCGACCTTGTGTTAAGGGAGATACCGCCGTATCAGAAGAAGAAAGGATGTAAGAAGCTGGAACCTAATTGGGAAGGCCCTTATGTCGTCAAGCGTGTAGCGGGTAGCGGAGCTTATGTATTAGTTGATCAGCAGGGAAAGGAGCTTGAGCATCCATGGAATGCCAAGTTTATCAAAAGATTCTATCCATAAGGGCATATGTAAAAATCCGAAGTCTTGGGCGGGTATAATACCCAAGAGATCTTATTAGCTTTTGTAATCTGCAGTAAATAAGATCCCGGGGTATAGGTTTGCTTTATGCGCTGAACCCCGTTAACAAATTTTCGTCATTACTTTTCGCATACAGCGGCAAATACGCCAAGGCAAATTTACCAAATATAAATTCTACAAGGCTTACATAGCCATACGCCGAGGCAAATTTGCCAAATATAAATTCTACAAGGCTTACATAGCCATACGCTGAGGCAAATTTGCCAAATGAAAATTCTACAAGGTTAAATGGTCGTCCGCTGAGGCATAATTGCCAAGAAATTTAAAAGGCTCAAAAGCCATATATTGAGGCAAAGTTGCCATGCGCCGGTGTATACGAAGAATTTTAAGATGTCTGACTAAGAGTAGTTCTGGCTAACTGTGGCATTAAAATTCCTGACGCGTTACTTGTTGATCCGTAAGTGATGGCAGAAAAATATAAAACTCCATGAGAACTCCCAGAGGGACGGCTCATGGTTAACCAACCACTTATATTAGATCGCCGACGGGCACAAGTAACAATGTATAGCGAAAATGGGGGCGTGGTGGCCAGAATGAATGCTGTCAGTTCATCAATAAACTAAAATGGATTCGATTACACCGGTGGAATCAAACAGAAAGATTTATATATATAACGAAATTCAAAGGTAGACATATGTCAATTGGAGTTCTTTCACAAAAAGCAAGATATACATCTATATCTCAGGGTTGACACAAAATAAACTAGCTAGCCAATTACATTTGATGGCTAAAAGATAAAACATTAACCTAGACTAACATCTTTGGAGATTTCAAGGGTTGTCAACAACCATATTTGGATCCTTAGTAGAAGTGCTTTTGTCTTCTTCAGCATTAGTGGAAGCTCCACCCTTTTCTGGGATTGGATCATTAGCGATTTGACGCCGACATTCAGGAGTATCTTGTTCATTGCCAACACTAGAATCTTTGCTGCCATCGCGATTGGAATCATGAGTCTTTGGCTGCAAGTCTCTATCATCTTCAGCGTCTTCCTCTTCACCAGCTTCTTCTTCAGCATTATCATCTTCCGAACCGCTGTGTAAGCGAATGACATTTTCAGCGTCACCTTCATCGTCAGCGACATCTGGAATATCTTCCATGTCAGGTGGATCACGACCAGGAGCATATTCTGCTGGAATATCCAACTTATGATCAGCGCAAAACGTCGACAAGTACATTTGGACAGCATAGAAACCGGCATCTCTAACATCAGCAGCGTGTTCCTCTTCTAGATTTTTAATAGACTTCTTGCTGAGACGCAAATCAGACTTAAGACCATCATGCATACGCTGAAGCTTAGCAGACTTGGATGCTTCATCCTCAAACTTCATCTTGTAATCCTGAAGAGCTTTAACTTCATTCTCCAAGTTGGTGATTTTACCAGTGCTCTGCATGTTGTCAGTTTCAAGCGCACGCAATTTATCCCCACACAATTGATGATCTTTTACTTGTCCTTCCAAATTAACAATCTTGGCGGTACATCCGCTGTGCTCTTTCAAAATGGTGGTCTGCTCCTCTAACTGGGACTCCAATTGCTTGTTCCTCTCTGAAAAGAGAGAAAAAGTATAGTATTAGCGCTGAGGCAATGGCAAATTGCAAAATTGCATGGAAAAGGGAAATCCTAAAAAGCTACCTTCTAGACCGCTAACATATTCCTGAATACCCTT
>JAJJMA010317288.1:2782-15185 GCA_023529015.1 Papaver nudicaule
TTTTTTTTTTTCATCTTTGCAATGTAGTTGTTATTTCAATTAAGGAAAACTTATTCCATACTTGTTTTTCCAATCAATGAAAATTATCTTGAGTTACAATAATTTTACTTGTGAAAAATTGTTTTACACCTCAACATCTAACCATCCATCTACCTAGTTTTTCTTGACCGTCAGATCCCCAACGACTCTTTTTTCAAAATTCAAAACAATTAGACGTTGAGATCTCTTTTATATAAGAGTACTCTTCTTCTTTGACCACCATCCATCAATATTTTTGAAGTTTGCTGAAGATATGAGTTCGAGGTTTACTGAAGCTGAAGATCGTGCTCTTACCAATGCGTACGTCACCGTTCGTGCAACAACCACAAAAGAGTTCTGGGAAAGGATTTTTCAAACCTTTTACGCTGCTAGCGGAGGAAACCCCAATGAAAGAACATGCAAAGCACTTAGCGTCAGATTTGCAAGGATCAAGAACCGCTGTCTTGTCTTGCATTATTATATGCGCCAAGTCGCCGAAGAACAATGGGGATGGAACGATGAACAAGTAGTGAGTATTTTTATCTTCTATTGTGATTTATTTTGTATGGCTACTTTATAATTTGATTTGTAAATCTGCAGGAAGCTATGACATCAACCCTCTATTTCGAAGAGCAAGGAAGCGTGTTTGCATTATGGAGTTGCTACCCCGTGTTGAGACAAAATCTACCAGAATTTGTAATGTAATGCAATGTTTTTTAAACTAGTTATGTAATGTAATCGCAAGTTTAACTAGTCTGTACCAATCAAGTTAACATTAGCAAATAAAAAGTACTACGCCGGTTATAATTAAAAGTTTCAAGTTAGCAAATAAAAAGTACTACCACAGTTATAATCTAAACTAAAAGTTTCCGTCTAAAATTGGCTAAGACCATTGTGGTTGCCAATTTGTGCCATCCCTATATGACTCAAATCTAGGGATGGGTTATAATTAACTAGTAATGAAAAATCAGAGGAATGAAAATGAAATGAAAAGTCAGTCAGGCGAAACAAATCAGCTCATTAAGGTGGCCTGACTCGGTTTTATTTTCACCCAAGACTTTGAAACCCTATAAATCTATTTCCGCCCAGTCAAATGACTCCTAGTTTCCATTGACAGTTGACCAAACCCTGTAAAACAACCAAATTCTCTCCTCATTTTTTCCGCCTTGTTCTTTTCTCTTCTTCCATGGAGCGATAGTTAGTGTTTTTTTTTTCTTTTCTAATTAAGGTTTTTCATAGAACCTGGTAATAATTTGGGGTTTTTTTTCTTCATTTTTTTTTTTTTTTTTTTTTTTTTTTCAAATCTTTGGATTGATATTTTCTTTTCATCTTTTCTTTTTAAGGTTAAGCCAAGAGCTAGTGCAGGAGGACGAGATACAAAATCAGGTATAAATTTCACCTTTTCCTTTTAGGGTTTTCTGGTTTATGATAAAGTTTAGGTTTTTGTGTAAAGGGTTTTCTGATTTATGATAAAATTTAGGTTTCTGTCATACAAATGATGTTAGTATTTGTTTGTGGTACCTAAATGGATAAAGGGCTCAGTTAAATTTGGATAAGTATATGGTGTGAATTTGCTCAAGCTGTATGTTTGTTTGTAAATATTTGTGCATTCAGTTTCATGTCTGTTTGGGTGTCAATATGGTAATTTGATCTCATAGGGTAGAGAACAACGCCGTATCATGCCGTATGGACACGTGTGTCCGTGTATTTACGGACTTGTACGCCCAAAAAAATGTAAGTCTGTCGTGACGTTGTAACACCGGTGACATCTCAAGCTCCTTCCTCTAGACTCATACTTTGACGTAAACGCATTAGTTTCAGAAATGAAATATTACAAAGAAATATATTCAGTAATCTGTAGCATATACATATATAGGTTTAGTTTAGCTAGTTAAATTTCTGATCTTGAATCTTTGTTTGTCATCTACTCCAGCAATGACTTTAAAAGGCCATATATTGATATTATTTTGGACACTGGATCAACCATTTTTCTACCAATTAAACGTTTTGCATCTACAAATTTGTGAAATAACATACTCAGAGGATGCCAAAAGTTTATAATTAATTTGTAGATGCCAAATGCTTAATTGGTAAAATCATCGGTGATCCATGTGTCCAAAGTATTGTTAAAATAAGACCTTCTATAGTTATTGTTGGAGGTGATAACAAACCCAGTATCGAATACATTTGTATTTAGAAGCCATTTGTCTACTTAATAAAAATAAAATTCCAACATCCTCTAGAGCCATAATGTATATTAATCTACTAATGGCCCCAGCCTTACATTTTTAACAGGTGAATGAGGATTTACTTTTCCTTCTAGAGGATGGTGGATTGCAAGCTAAAGCAGCCTTGTATAAACATAATGATGAATTGGCTAAACAGGTAATGTTCTGATCCTGAACAATTTTGTTGTGAAGATCATTCCAACGTAAAACTTTTAGAATATACTCCCTCCGTTCCACTTTACATGCTATATTAGGGTTATTTTTATGTTCCAAAATACTTGCCATAATTGATATTTTTCCCCACAATTTCCAACTACTGTACACCCTTCCATTTTATCTTGGAAATATAAGCTTTCTTTTAATAGGGTTTTCCACAAATATTAAGGAGTGGAGAGAGATATGTTTGAAGACTTTTATCAAGGGTATGGATGGGAAAAATACATACTTCTCTCCACTCCTTAATATTTGTGGAAAACCCTATTATAGCAACTAAATTGGAACGGAGGGAGTATATCTTTATGGTTATGATCCATGTTATCTTTTTTAGGTGTTTCATGCGATATTAAAGAATAAGAGTTGTAGCCTAGCTGAAATTAGGTGTTTCTCTTTTTTCAGCTAGAACACATTGAGCAGCAGCTCGAAGAACTTCTTGATATTGTAGTGTCCAAGTGCAGGTATTTCTCCATTTCATGCAAACTCACAATAAAAATAGAGATCTTCGGAGGATTTTTCGTAATTCTTGTCGATTAGTAAATTTCAAGATGAGAATGATCGGAACTTTCATTTTTTTTATAAACTTGTGTCTCGTCTCAATCATTTTGCCTTATTTAACTCGAACTTAGATTAGAATTGGTGAACATCATTGCTTTACATGAACAACATAATGAGCGTTCCAGAGCCTTCCAACTCGATACTTCATTTGTGGAATCTGTCCCCTTGTTCTTGTGTTGTTTTGGTTAAAAACTTCAATATGTAATATTCATTTGAATTTGGATTTTCTTTTAGGGTTTTCTGATTTATGATAAAGTTTAGGTTTTTGTGTAAAGGGTTTTCTGAAATATGATAAAATTCAGGTATTTGTTTAAAGGGTTTTCTGATTTATGATAAAACTCTGTCATACAAATGATGTTAGTATTGTTTGTGGTACTTAAATGGATAAAGGGTTCAGTTTAATTTAGATAAGTATATGGTGTGAATTTGCAGATGGTCTTAACTCAATAAGCCAGGGCCTCGACAACCCTACCACTAAGAATCAATTGAGTTTTGCATTATACTTTAGGTAATGATAGTGCAGCAGATAATTGTTGTTCTCAGTCTGGCAGTCTTCTTCTTCTTCTTCTTCTTCTTCTTTTCTTGTTATCACCCGCTGGTAATGAAGAAGTAGAAGCCGAGGACTGGCGAAACTGAGTGCGCCTTTTTGCTGTTTCGGTAGTTAGTCCATGCATGATTGTCGATGGAGTCCATGCATGCTTATTCACCCTACCACTTGATTATTGCTCAAGCTAGTGACATTTGTGAACTTGAATCCTCGTTGAGTCACGGCTTTGTTTATGTATACTTTACCAGCCGCAATTTTATATGTTGCCTTCTACGCAATGAAAAAGGGGAATTCTCTCCAATAATTGCAGGGCTTAGTTTTTTGGATTTTTGCAAATCTCTTTTGTTGGATAAATCATGGACCAGGGTGGGTTGTTTTCAGATTTTGGCAATGGTTCCCTGTGGTTGGGGTATTGAAGAGTGGTGTTGGTGTGGTTGGGAGGCTAATTGAAACATTAACTGCTGGGTTAGGGTAAGCCAAGGGATAACCATTGAAAGGTGTGTAACCTGTGAAAGAGTTTAGTTGGGTTTTAATTTGATTTGATGGGGGTGGTTGCTTTTTTATTTTATTTTATTTTATTTTGATACAGATGGGTGTGGTTGCTTTGAGAATATGGGTTACTTATTAGGCAGGTGGAAACATTTACTGCTGGGTTGGGGGTAAACCAAAGGTCAGATTGTTTAAAATCCTCAGTAAATTGTTTATTTTGTTCATTTTCAATTCCTCAGTCAAGTAAAAGTATATTTTCTTCCCCTCCCTTTCTTCATTTAAGATGAACAATCCCAAGCTTAATCCAGATTTTGTTAATAATCCTTGCAGGGCAGAATATGTTAATAATCCTTGCAGGGCAATCATCAGAAAGCATGTGATCGAAAACAATGGTCAGATGTACAAGCAAGGTTTGGATGGAACTTGGTTGCCTTTTTCTTCTTCTAGGTCCAATAATCCAAGATGGTGGGACGAAGATCACGAGTGTAATGGTGTACCAGTTGCCAGGAATCCATATCATGTGCCTGAATGGGTCGACGGTGGTATTGGTGCAAGTGAAAGAGCTAGAACAGAACAAGCACCAGATCAGGAAATAATACCAGCACAAGCAGCTGCACCAGAACCAGAGGTGACCAACTTGGATCCAGAACAAGCACCAGAGCAGGAAATAGTATCTGAGATCAAGAGTTCAAATTCTAGATCACAAGGTGTCTGTTGCTGGAACTTTGGAGGTTCAAAGTGCATAGGAGTTGGTCTTGATCCTGACGAGTAAGGTTTTTTCTTCTCTTATTTGTGGTAACCGGATATGTTTTTTTTTTTTCTCGTTTTATTGTTGGTTGATACTAAGACATGGTGGTGTTATGTTTTGTTTTAGTTGTGATGGGAATGGTAATTTGTGGTTTACATGTGTTTAATCTTTTGTTTTTGTTTTCGTTTTTTCTTTCTAAAATGTTATCTTTGCTAACACAAGATCTAGCTTATAAACTATGAATAGCAAGGAAATCTGGATAACACGAGAATCCATGAAATCTGCTAATTATACAAAGCCACATGTCATAGATACTCATCCTTTGAACAACACGATCGAAACACAATCTAAGATTAGATTATTCATCGAACAAGACGCATATGTTTGTCTTTATACCCATCCATCCAATCCCCCACCTAAAACCCAAAAGTGAAACATGTAACACTTTTTCTTCATTTTCTAGCGCATCTTCCTTGTGTTCTCTTCTTCGCTGAAACTCATTTATGATGTGTAGATTTAGGTTAAGGGTATAATTCATTGTTGTATCGATTTAGATAGATAACCGTACCTTCTAAACATACATCAATGACATCCATAATCTCAAAAGACGTGACTCTGCATGAAGAGCAAGGTGGCTCTGCCCAAGAATCCCAATTCTTGGTCAAATCGGTGGGCACTACAACAGTGGCTAATTATCTATTGACCCTAGGCCTGGGCATATAGGATTAGACAGCCAATAGCTATACACACCAACACTATAGCCATGATTTTTTTGCGTATTTTTCCATGGAGACTCTTGATTTTGTGTGCTGCACAGAGAGGTGTTGTTGCTTCAGTAATTATAATCTCAGAAGATTTTTTTGGTATAAGTATTTCCACTACAAGGAGTTGAAACTTAAACTGCCAAGGTTGATATTGATAGAGAGATTTGTTTTTTAGAATGGGAAAGAGACAATCTAACAATCAGTTATGTGAGATTGGAAAAAAAAGAAAGATGAAGTCATTTAAACCAAGTAACCTGCAAGGAGCCAAGGATATTGTTGATAAACTGTCAAAAGATGATCTACATGAATTGATTGATCATGCGAATGGCATTCGCAAGGAGGACAAGCAGGTTTCTGATGCTGGGAAGAATTTACGTTGGGCGGAGTTATGTCGTGAAGATACTGATCTAGATATTGGAAAAAAATATGTTGAAGATTTTATGGCAGATGAACTCCAGGAGTTTGCCGAGTTTGCAACTAACAAATTGGATATGCTTGACCTTTGGAGACTAAGTGTTGTCTGATGAATCAAGGGGGTAAAGCTACTACTAAAATCCAACAGTTGCGTTCTTCTATCTTCGCCAAATTCCGCACTTGGTTGAGCTCTTTAATGGCAAATTAATTTCCTGTGTTTCTTTTTTGTTTTCCATGCTCTCTTGTATCAGTGTGTACCTCTTTTCTGATTCCAGTATTCTCTTCTGTTCTATGATTGTCCGTTTGTAATGTTTGTCGACCTTTATTTGATATTGTGGAGTTCGGAATTTCGTTGCTTCGTTGTATGAATCGCTTTCTTCTCACATATAGGTGGTTTGAATCGGTCCTAAATTTTACAGACTACAAAAATCAATTAGAAACTTGAAGTTGTGAGCAAATTCCAGTTAGTGGGAGATGGTAATAGTCTCTCAAATGCCTCAATCCCAAATTTCAGTCTTCCTTGAGATTTTCAGACGTTTGGTACACACCTTAAGGTTCATGGGAAGTTGTAGAGGCAATCAGAATCAGTGTCAAAATGTTGGTACACAATTGGTGTACGGGGAATGAAATTTTCAAGGGCATTGATCTCAATACAATTTTGAATAACTGGATGCTGTAATAACACAGTTGTAATCTGGTTCTACTATAATTGACCAAAGGGTTACAAAAGAAAAAGCGGGAAAAGCCTCTAAAGGACATGTCTAGCCCTCAAACAAGAATAAAGTCGAAATTTACTAAGCAAGAAGAGACTAACAGTTAATGAAATAAACACCTAGATCAAATAATCCTTAGTGTTGTGGTGGTGTAGTCCAATCCATGCCGGAGATATCTCTTCCCCACCAAAAATCCTTGATCCAGAAAGGTTCTTCCTGAATTTGAGTGGGTCGTGGCAGCTGCCGCATCATCTGTAACCATAGATTGTGGTTTGAGAAATAAAAGACGTAGTAATTCTTCCTGCTTCCCGGGGGATGATAAAATCGAACTTCAAAATTTTCCGTCGCAAAGTTGTACGTCTGACACATGTGTTGTTTCATCAATGCAGGAGAAATGGTGAAGTCTTCGTCGGTGAATTTCCCGATTAACATTCTACTGAACCGTGCATGCCATTCCTTTGTTGCATATTCGTGACAGTATGCCATTTCTTTTTTCTAGCTTAGATGTCTGAAAATGCTCTCAATGGAGAAGAAGAAGAAGTCGTCGGTTGGAACTGTTTTGTAATGGGTGTTTGCTTTAATACTCGAAGGTGCTGGTTGGACACCAAGGTGCTGGTTGCTTTAAATACTAGTGTTAGTTATGGAGTTCAGTTATTATATCTGACATGAATCGTTTGACATGAAAAGTCTCTATATATCTGACAGGAGACAAGAGAAGACTCTACAAAACAATTAAGTGTATGCATGGAGAAGCGGTTACATCATAAGACTCTACAAAACAATTGAGTGTATGGAGAAACGAGTACTAATGATGAAAGGTTGGGTGATGTGATAACCCTTCCCAAATAAACAAACTTTTTGATATTAGAAGAAAGAAGAAAAAATGAGAAACACGCACAATCACCGTTGAAATGGAATCATATTTGATTTCATTGATCTGGTGTATCTTTTACATTCCATAATTAGTGGTCAAACACCACCGCACCATCATAGTCAACGCAATTTGTGGAGAATAGATACGCATAAATCTAGCATGCTGCAATTTTCTCTACATGCACTTGAGGTGCGGTCTACTAATTAACTTTCTTAAAAAATGTGAAACTATTTTTAAAGCCCAGACCTTTGGTATTATCCCCTAAAACCAAATCTTTGTAGCTTTATTTTTTTAAACGCAGACCTTTGGTATTCCCTGAAACTGAAAATCTATCTATGAATCTTTCACCAAAAGCAGCTACGATCATCGCAAAGCAGGCAATCAACATCAGTATTTATATCATCATCCTGCCAATTGTCCTTCGGATTTGCGCTTAGTGATTTCTAAAAGAGAAATCTCGGTTTCAAGGTGAGAAAAACTGCCTCATCCATCTACTCTAACTGATATTATGCCACCATATTTGTTCATAAGGCCACAAATAGCTATTAGACATACATGCAAAAACAGTTGAAGGTTTTTGACGATTAAATTAGTTATGGTAGTATGGATTTGCTACTTTATTAGCCTTTTTTTTCCTTGGTATGGTAACTGGCGGAATATCTTTCGATTTTTGTTTGGTTTCATGCTTTTGATACTTCACTTTTGTTAAGAAGCTTCCAAAAATGGTTTCATGATTTTACCATCACAATTTCATGGATTTTTTTTTTACTAGTCTGAAGCTGCTAGAATCTTATGTTGCTCTTTTTAATTAGCTGCATGTGGCAAATGATTTTTATCGCAGCTGAAAGCATTGTACCAATTTGGTGCATGTCAGAAACGCCCACAGTTAGTTCTTAAAAATCCATTGTTCGAATTGAGACATTTGAACTTCAATTAATATTCCTGACTGAACACCACACAGTTTTGGTGCTATTGAATCTTGCAAACTCTGCTATGTATAATAGATATGGAGAGTTGGGAACTGTGGATTACATTTTCACATAGCGGTGGATGGCGTAACAGATACGAAAAGGATATTGTGCCTTTTAATCAGTTGCATGTCGCATTCAATCAGATTTGAAAGCCTTGGACTAATCAGCATGCCGTAATTCTGATTCAGACATAGTTGCATGTCACTAATTCAGACACATACATAAATTTGAAATCCCCTGTACATTACACAGGATTCTGCAAATTAACCTCATAGTCTTGCATTTGTTGCCTGCAGTAGTTCACAATGGCGGCGACGCTAGTTTGTGACTGGTTATGGCATTTACCACTCTCGGACTGGAAAATTGTAAAGGAGTTTGGTCTTGAGAAGATAGTTCATTTGGCCAAAATAGAGATTCCAGAATCTATTCCTAATTACCTTGCAGGGTTCTGGAGGAAAGAAATACGGGTGCTCCGAATCATTGATTGTGATTTCTGTCCAGTCGTTGAAGAATTTTTGTTCTTCTTTGATCATAAACTGAAGAATAAAATAGTCCTACCGCCCATTGAACCCCTTATAGTTCCCAGAGACTTAGCCAAGTTCCTCTGTATATCTGAAGATGAAGCCATGGATCTGATAAACGACTCGGAATTAAATGTGCGTTGGATTTGTGAGGACTTGCGTGATCACCCTAATCCCATCGTTAGGGGTAGAGCTTTTGTGCTAGCTTTTACCGGACAATTCCTCTTCAGCAATGGTTGTGGAATGTGTCCATTGGCAGTTGTGCCCATATTGATTCAAGCTCTCAATGGTCTGTCCATTGTACCACTTGTTCTAGGACAACTGCTTGTGTCCCTGGATAAATTTCAAAGCAGGGGTTATCTCAGTTGTCCAACGTTATTTGCGGTACGTTTTAGTTTTTTATTACCATCTTTTATTCTCAAATGTTGTCGTATTGTTTCCGCTACAATTTAAATATTTATCGCAGGTATGGGCACTGGAGCACATGAATTTTCTGGAATTCGACGAGCCCATGCAACCTGGTCCTCTTTCAAATTTTTATGAACGTTACATGCATAGCTACGGCGAGGATGCTGTTATATCTGTCAGAAACGTCAGGAGATGGGCAATTGGAAACATTCTGGCTGCCATAAATGCTGGGCATTGGAAGAGCGGATCAGTTCGTGCAAAGCTCATCGTTTGGAGAATTCCGCACTGGAATTTCGATCCCCTGATCTGGTCTACTAAAGAAGAAACCTCCTATGTTGTGCTTCCATCTCTCAAGAAACCAACTTACTATGTCCCAGCCCTTGTCCTAATACAGTTTGGTTTTCTCCAGACCCGACCCCCAAAAAGAGGGTTACAGCCAATGCTGCTGCGCTTGTCGCAGGAAGTACTGATTAGCGTTAAAGATGGCCTAAGCGCCAAAGGTGGTCGAGTTGCCTTCCCGAGTAACCTAACTCCCATCGGCCTGGGTAAGAACTACGACGGCGAATATAAAGTATGGCGGCGCATGGAATTGCCTTATACATCCGATGATGAGTATGATACCGATCTATAGATATCCCTTTGGGTTTTTTTTCTGGGATACATACACACTGTCATCATATGTGGGAAACTTTTTGGGTATTTTGGGTATACTCTGCGGAGAACTTATGTAAGGAAGACAACTAATTGCGGTTTTGAGTCTGTTCTTTTGTATATGCAGTCTCGTCTCTTCTTTGTAAAGAAGAAACTCTGAACTTTAATATATGTAACTTCAGCAGGATTTAGAGCCCTGCTATTATATCACTTTGTTAGTATCATTTTATAACACTGAAAGAAAATAATAGCATCAGGGACGGAAAAAAATAAATAAATGATATTGTTTTTGAATAATTTCCCTAATGAGCAGCATTAACCCTTCAAATAACTTGTATTGTTGAGCCCCCCAGATTGTCCTCCAAAATCCTTCAACGAGACATGGCTCATCATGTGAGGGACAATTCCAATGCATGTTTGGGAAGGACAAGGCCCCCAGATTTCCTTTAAGGTTCCAGTGGATGTTTTGTAACAAGATAAATTTCGGCGGTTCCACATTAGGATGTTCTTGTTACTTCCAAATGCTAATGGCCTAAATGACGACCATGTATTTTCTGGCTCTTTCAAGAAAATGCTCAACTCGCGTTCCCAAGTGACCTCAGGATGTTTATTCTTCTTGCAAATGATCCAAAAATCAATCCTGAGGATGTTGTTGGAAAAGTCATTATGCTGACAGTAAATGCAGAGAGTACTTCCGAACAACATCATCCCAACAACTGGGTAATCATCCAAATAAAACCCGTCAGGGACCTGATTATATGGTGGTGAATGTATCTGGAATTTCTCAGTATCCAAATCAAAAGATATTAATCTATTTCTATAAGTGCGGTCAGAACGATCAAACCAAAAGATACACCCATTTGCATAATATCCAGATTCACAAAATCTGTACGGAACTGCTGTGATGAGCCTCCATCCCCTACTGTCGCCTAGAGTGAATATCTCCACAGAGCCCTCAAAATTGTCAATTCTAATTACTTTGTAATCACCAATACGTTCACAATAGCCGAAACCTCCTATTATCTCTTTGCAAGCAATTAACGGCCTTATAAGTGGTCGCGACTCTCTTTCTGGAAGGAGGAGGTACTCACCTGTTGCTGGATTCATAAGTAGTATAGGATCTTGTATGCAGTCGTGAAAAACATAGAAACACACAAGCAGGATCCAACTATTGGTTGTAAAGTAAATTTCATAGTTCCAATAACCGGGTGATTTTCGTGTACCGCTATTGTGGAGTAGTCTTCATATCGTACTCGTTCTCTGTAAAAGAGTTGTATATCATTATCTCCCTCATAGTACTGTGACGTGACAGAGAAAAGTAGACCAGTTTTTTTCCCTGCAAGGATTGTCTTCCATTCTTTGCATACGCATTTGCTGTGAAAAACACTCTGTGTTGTAGGAAGACGGCCTAAAATCTCCGTAGTTAAGCTTTCATGCAAATTATCCATTGTTGTTAGTTTTTTTTTTTTGGTTACATGCAGTTAGGGTTGAGCAGAGGCATTGGGATGTTATTACTAAGTAAGGCTTACCCTGGGCTTAAATCATACACTAAAAACCATCATTAACCAATACGCCAATACGTGCTATTTAGTCACTAGGCTTGAGAAAATTCTATCATGGGCTGTATCCTTAACTTAAGCCCATCATTAAGGTGTGAGATTAAATGAGCTTATGAAGTGGGGGGCCTAACAATGGGCTTGAGACTGGTTCAGCCCTTCATAAGTCCGCGTGTAGGACTTCTCTCTGTTGCATGGGCTATCTTATAAAAGAGCCTATGGACTGGGGAAACTGACCCGGTCCACAAAAGTCTATTATTCTTGTCACGCATCCAAAGTAAGATATCTCACGTGGTTTTATATCTATCAAACGCCACGTTAAATCCTATCGACCTCGTGTGGCCATTCCATGGCGTGACAAAGTTGGCGTGGTTGTTTACCAGCTCATAAACAGACACGTTATAATGGGATCGCGTGACCTTTGATTTGGTCAACAGACACGAGCAATAACGACCAGAAGAAATGCGTGGCCTTTTTTTTGGAAGATGACATTCTTTGTCACGCGATAAGGGCGAGCGTGGTTTTTTGTTAAGAACGGTCACGCGAAAGGCAATTTTTCACGTGGCTGTTATAGCTAGCGTGGCCTTTTACAAGATATGTCGCGTGGCAAAAGAGCCAGATTCTACTAGTGTTAATACCTGGGATGTCAAGTGTATTCTGAAGATACATAGACCATGAGTTAATTTGCTTCTGCGGAGAACGAAAAACGATACTGGAAGCCCTAAAGTCG
>JAJJMA010317290.1:2527-16156 GCA_023529015.1 Papaver nudicaule
TATATATATATATATATATATATATATCGTTCATAAATCCAATAAGTAATAAACAAGATGGCTTATATTACAAGAAGTGTTACGAGGAGTTGTAAAAGTGAAACTGTGAAAGCTGAGCTCTGTGAAGGGATTACACGCAAGAGAAAGAGGACTCCTGCAGAAACTTTGGATTATCTCCGTAAGTTTCCTGATCCAGAAACTCATGCTATTAACTCGAGAAAAAAAATTGATGGATATTCACACATGAGAAAGTACTTTCTGTATAAAATCGATTATGAAAGGAAGAAGGCTAATTTCCATGAAGACAAAGCCGAAAGCATCAGAAATAGTTGTGCTCATTATACATCATTGTTACGTGCTCTAATTGGTCGTTCGGAAAAAAAAAAGCTAGGGATGCACACATTGTAGATGATTTATTTGATGAAGTCATATCTCGAGATTGTGAAGACAAAAGTTGAGGTCATACAACTTTATTATCGTGTCTTCATATCTAAAAGTAGTTTGCCTTTTCATGCTTTTTAGAGTTTTTCAGCATGTACTACTTTATTTCATTAATAAAAGTTCTTTTTAGATGATTATTAATGATGGTTGCAATACTTGATTGGTCTACCTCAATCTTATTGCAACACATAGCTTTTTTCATTACCTCGGTAGTGATGCAAAGTTATGTCTATTTACAAAAAATATGATTTTTCTCACGATCAAGAAACTTTTGATTATATGATTTTTAGGGTCACAAACTCAGAATCATATACTCTTTTCCAAAAATTTGGCTAAGGGAAAGAGATTATAAACAAAGCAAAACTGGATAACATTAAAATTGTTTTGTCCATGTTCGACTTTGTAAGTTGTTCTTTATTGAATAACACCACATGGGGGAGAGTTCTTAACTTGAACTTGCGCTTAATAACAAATCTTTTTGGGGAGCGTGGTTGTGGAATATTAGGAGAAAAGTGTGTCTATATTTCTCCAAAGATGAATCAACTTAGAGATCATCGTTCTGATTTCCTAGTTATGTCATCTTAAACTTGGTATGCCAGTACTTAGCTTAACCTATTCCATAGGTTTATGAAACCCTAGTCTCGAACTACTTTGTCATATTTTTGTGACAAATAGGGGGAGAATACATATGGTTCTTGTTCTTGTGGTTCATAACCATAGGGGGAGAACGACATGAGCTTACTTGTTGTGCTTTTTCAAAGTATCAAGTAAGGGGGGGGGGGGTAAAGCTGAGAAGAAGCTTCATATCAGGAATGAGTAGAATCACTTTAAAAGTTTTGATACACAGACTTTAAAGTTTGCTCAGATTCTTACTCTTTGCACAAACAACATGTGGGATTAGCATATTAACCCATGTAAGCTTGAGCGTACCTTCGTGGTTGTTTGAGTTGGATATCTTGTAGCTGCAGTCTACGGATTCATCAACAAGAGTTAAATGGACACATCAAGACTCAAGGGAGAAGTTGAAGAATTCAAGAAATCAAGATACATCTGGTTAGTACTTAATTGTATATCTTTTGAATCCATATGTAAATTGGTTTTGTCACTAAAATTGACAAAGGGGGAGATTTTTAAGGTATTGTCCGGTCAAACCCACTATCGTTGGTATGTCAAGCTTGTTGTCAGTTTTAGGTGTCAAAACACAATTCTTGATTTATCCTACTAGAGTTTAGATTTCGGAATTGGGATATGGACTAAGTAGTAGAGACCTTGAAGATGAAGACTGTGAAGACAAAGAAGACATCAATTATTCTTCATCGACAAAAGGTTAGTAGGAGTTATGACTTTTATGGAAATTATTCTATTCTACTTACTCTATCTTCCAAAATAGTCGGCTACTTTAGTAGTGATACTAATAGCGATTGAGATCGTGTTCTTGTCTACATGACCATAAGTTATGTTGGTATTTGTTCCCACGAATACTAAGTTTACAAGAATGCATGAGATAAATTCGATACCATTTGTCCATCGCAATGGTTTGCTTGCAAATCACTTGTTGGATATGGGTGAATCTAAAGGAGTACTCTTGAGCAAGAGTCCAGTAGATTATAGCTGAGGGCGTATAACACGTCTAAGTACTGGCCCAACCCAGAACTTCCAGCGGATCCAAGTTAAACCCTAATATGGAAAACGACGGTTCCCGAACCGTACGGTGAACTGAGACTCGAAATTTCTCCTGAGTTCCAAAACATCAATTTGTACGCGTACTAGTACGTGAACCTCAGATTCGATGCATTTGGTCGTGATTCAGATGGACGGTTTGCGAACCGCTCAAGGTGAATATTCTCTGGGATTTTCACAAGGGTTAAACTCTGACTCCTTTTTCTCTTAGTTGGACTTGGTTATCACAAAATATCTTCTGTGGTCCATCTAACGGTTCTCAATGTGTCAATAAGATAAAGATTATCTCTGGTCTGTTGGATTTCTATCTTGAAGTGTTTTTGAACTAACAAAACACTTGGCAGATAAATGTTAAAAGATTTCCAATTGAGATAAATCTCTGTTTACTTGGTTTGCAAGTTAGGGTTTCCTAAACTTGTGGGACAAGAAACTAGTTGTTTTATTCCCAAGCAAGCTATCTTTTGAGTGCTTTAAACAGAGGTGTTTAAGGACGAAAACCGCAAGCATCAAGCATATGAGAAGCTTCTCTGTGGAATTGATCGTAAACCCTTTTCACTTCGGTGAATGCTTCATCCTCTATTAGGTAGCAGTTCCTCTTGGGAGTTGCCTAACGATTATAAAGACTTCTCTTGAGGGTTGGGAAGCACAGGTAGGAGATTGAGACCTTAGTGGTTGAAATCGGTGTAACCTGTAACCTTGGTAACCTGATCACGTTCTTGTCTATTCTACGGTCCTTCTCTTCTGATATAAGGCCATTCAATAACTGATACGTTACACATAGGGTTGAAAGGAAGCAACGCACGGCTGCACTCGGTGTTGTAAGACCTAGTTAGCTCCAGTTGTATAAGATTCTTAAGTGATTCTTCGTTTACAACTGAGGTAGAGACAAGTTGGACATAGTTTACTCGGTTTACTTGTCAGCCCCCGCTTGTAAATAGATTTCCGTATGACCTGGAACAATCCGAAGGAAGTCACTTTGTGTATGTCAAACTGATAGAGGACAATTCAAACATACAGTTGATAATTAAGTTTGCAAAGCCGGAATTGTTGACACAAGCCTTTAACAGCGGTTAAAGCAACTCATAGGCCTGTAAAGGACGTCAGCTGGGGGAATCAAGTGCATGACGATATGTGGGGGATCTAGAGTCGTAAGGAGTGCGACAATAGCCAATTCGCTTGGAGGGCTTGAGTTGGTCTCTGCTACATCCCAGACCGAAGTCTTATAGTAGGCTAGTGTTTGTAGACAGTTTGTATTGTGCGGTGTTCAATCTGCAAGAGGTCCCGAGGTTTTTCTACAGGTCGTAGTTTCCTCGTTAAAAAAAACTCTGGTGTCTTGTGTGCTTTACTTTCCGCATTATATTTTCTGATTATATAATTAAAGTAAACACAAGAAGTACGTTATTAAATAACCTGGTCGTTGTCCCCCAATCTATCCATTGGATTTACCAAGACCTTGTCTTGTCGGACTGATCCTTTGAGATCCAAACTCAGGTTAGTGGATCTGGATATTGATTTTTGAGATCGTCCGAATCTGACCATAAGTCTCACGAGCCTAAACGAAAAGTTGGTTGTATTTCGGTACCCCTTCTTTTTCAACAACATTTAATCCAGCGGAGTTCAATAATTGTATCCTACGAGGTTCCTCCTTATCAAAATTGTTTCCCCTTAGCCATAAGAGTCAGAAGCATGGATTTTGATAGTTATTCGTAAATTTCTTTGCCCTAAAAGTGTGGTATGGCTAAAAAAGAAAATTTACGATTTATGCAATACATTCATATAGATAATCAATTAAGATCATGTTAAAATCATCAATTAAGATTTTAATTTAATAACCTCTATTAATTGATGAAAAAGAAATCATGGAAGTAGCACAAGCAAATCATGCTTAAATAAAAAAGATGACTACTTCTAGCATAGTGATTACCCAAACCCTAAAGAAAAGACAAAAAGCTTTTTAATAAGAAGTTAATTATGCTAAGCAAAGACTGACCTAGATATCAGAGTCAGTATCTTCTTCAGGATCTTCTCCTGGTTCACTTGAACTGTTGAAGTCGTCAGCTTTCTTGAACACGTAGTGAACATGGTTAGCTTCAGTATCTTCATCATAAATATTGTTAAACATATTGTTCAAGTCAACCTTAATAATTGACATATCTGCTTTTAATTCATTAATTTCAGTTCCCAGTAATTCCATATTGTTAACAATGTCAACAAGTTGGATTTTGAAAGCTTCAAACTCTTTCAGAAAGTCGTGAACGATTCCAGCAGAGATCATGGTGTCATCTTCTACATTCTGATGATCATTGGCAAAGTAACAATTTGTTGTTGCATAGATTTCTTGAGAATCAAGAGTTTCAGCAATAGCATGATCAAGAATAGTTCTCTTCTTTTTCCTTTTAATCCCAACACCTTCAGAATCCATAACTTTGCAAGCCTCTTCAATATTATTTCGTGTGACACTACGAGTAATATGTTTCATGGCTTTATGGAGAAAGAACTTGAACGTGAATTCCGAGTTCGTGTATGTGTGGTATTTATAATATCTCAAAGTGAGATAATAAGGGCAAGGCACTTATAAAGGAAGGCGGTTCTGAAACGTATATCTTCACGTTCTGGTTTATTCCGGAAGAAAGATTTCTTCCTTACGTTCCTGAACGGGTTGGGCAATCCTCAATAGTTTTTTTTAAAGTGTCACAAAGAGGTCCAATAAGATTGGATGTGCGTGCCCATATTGAAAGAATTAATGTATACCCAGAATATCTAACCATAATTTTCTCATTTAATTCCTTAGTATTTGCCAAGAAGAGATTTTAAGTTTATATATCAACATTATGAAGGATTCTCATAAATCTCTTGACTTTGTCTCAAGGTCATCCTCATGGATCCTGGTCTCGACTCTTGCCTTAGGAGCCTGCAGAGGCAGGGAGGTTGCTTTGAGATAGCTGACGAGTTGTTGATACTCACATCAAGTCATTACATTTTGGACTTTTTTTATTATAGATGTGATAGCACCTTTTGAAGTATAGGCTCTCTGAAATTCATGAGACACAAATAGGTGCTCATAAGTTCGTGACAACCTCTTTTTACAGTCCTTAAGACAGTTCGTCTCTTAATAAATATCACTTTTTTATTGGGGCAAGCTCTACATGTGATAACATCTTATGTGGCATTTTTAGGAATTTTCTACAAGAATTATTGTATGTAATACCAAGGTCCCACTTTTGAATTCTCACAAAATTGTTTCAGTAAAATTATAAGAACTATTTTATTGATCATCACTAGAATGTAATTTGAAGCATACCTGGGTTTCTTTAATGCAGATAGATTATGATCCTGGGTGCAGTCCCATGTTCTCTTTTTATTGTACCCAAAGAATTGCCTTTATTCTCACCAAACATAGTGGGTACTTCTTTGTGGTGAGAAGGCACAACACAATTGTATTGTGTTCAGGTGAACCGGTGGTTCACCAAGAATAGAGCATGACTCTTTTAATTTCCCTTTTTCCTTCATTAAGACATCAACTTTTGTATTTACAAGAGTTGTTATGAGCTTGTTGAGGATAGTTTCATATGCATGTATCAAAGAAGAGGCATTAAGGGAAGTTGTAGGACAATTTTTTTCAAGACTAGTCTTGAGAGTGTCAGAGACATTGTCTATTTTTTCTGGACTATCTTCAGAAGATTTTTCAACAGTAGGGCATGGAGCATTGACATTGGGATTTATACAACCAATTATAGTTGTAGATACGATCTTTTGTGTGAGAAGCATGAGCATCTTCCTTTCCCACTTGTGTATTTTGCACCTCCGTGAAGTGTGACCAACATCATTACAATGATAACACCGTTTAGTCCAGTCAATCTTTTTGGATTTCAAGGACAAAGTTTGTCCATCTGAAGATCCCCTTTTTATGGTGATTTTATTCATGATTCACGAAAGCGTCAAACACAGACAGTTACGTCTTACAAGGTGTTTGCCGGCTCTGATACCAACTGAAAAGGAAGGGATACCGAGATATACCACCAACTTTTGAATTCATGAACCTAGTTGATTATGGTTGTTTGAACGATCTCACAAATCAATATTCAAACAACAACCTGAGTATAGTTTAGAGAACCTAACCCTAACAAGAACGTAGTTCTCGTAGATCTCAAGAGAGATGGATTCAGTCAAAGGTTATGAATCAACAAACTTGCAATTACTTCAATTATATAGATCAGAGACAATATAATGCGCAAGGGAAAAGTAATGCAAGACACCAGAATTTTGTTAACGAGGAAACTGCAAACCAACAGAAAAAACCCCGGGACCTCGTCCAGATGTGAACACCATCAGTATTAACGGAATACAGATGCTAGCCTACTCTCAGACTTCGGACTGGAATGTATCGAGACTGAATTAACCCTACAAGCAATTCAGCTACCAATGTGCTCCTACATCTCTTGGCTCCCGCAGAAACCTACGTACTTGATTCCCCTAGCTGACGTCCTTTACAGGCCTAGGAGTAGCTCCATTTCCCTTTGTGAAGACTAGCGCTACCCTGCCTCTAAAAGGACGCCTAAAAGTATCCAAGTAATTAAACAAGAATACGATTGTGATTTCCTTTAGACTTAAAGTCAAGGTTAATGGAAATCTGTTTTACTGAATATGGCTTATTGATCTAGCCTAAACAGTTTTACCTCCTAACGCACGACGAACTTAGTATGAAACCTAGTTCGTGAATTTGCATTACGGAACTTCTAGGGTTTACGATTCAAGATCTACCTTACGAAGTTTCTATCAAATCTTGGTCGTGATAAGATTGAAAGAATTCAATCGACCCAAGATACATGATCATGAATTTGACTTCCGACCTGTGCTTCATGATCCTCAAGTGAAGTATTTCAATAGTCGTAGTCCAAAAGGACTTCGAGATGACGACCAACCTTTATGCAAGGATACACAGATGTGTAGAGGATTGGAATTGTATCTTGCAGAAGGTCATCTATTTATAGTGATCACCAAGGGAGGCTTTGCTTAAAAGTTAAGCAACCTTGAGTAGGGCTCAAGAAAGTTCTGGAACTAAAAATTTCATAGCTTGAATACCCATTCTCAATCTTTTTCTAACTTTGGACAAGGCCAATAGTTAAAGAAGACTTAACCTTGATTGAAGGTTTGCAACTTCTGGTCCAAAACATGTTTTAACGTTGCGTGGATTAAGTAGTTGAATTCCATGGGCTAAGTAATGACAAGTTAGAGAACAAATCATTCCAAAACCGAAAACTTCATATTATTAAAGTTGGAAGTTTTCCATGGCTTATGTGTACGCGTTCATGAACGCGTATACAAAGCTGTCAATTGGAGTTCAGGAGAAAACCGTGAACTCATATGTTCGCGTTCATACAGACTCGCTCGTTCTCAGGAATGCCTTATGCAACATATGTACGCGTTCACCGTTGAGGTCATTTCATGAGACAATTCAACTTACTCTACCTATACATATTATCACGATTGTGACAAACGCAAAGGCGAAGAATCCTAGAATACCTTCGGATCTTTATAAACAACATCATAGACTATTGATATGATAGAATGGTAAGTACGAAATATTGAAAGGAAAAACCTTTCTAACCTTTAGCGAGGACGTTATGATTATCAAGTAGTAAGCTCCGGTCTTCGTCTTCAATAGTCTTCGTCTCGATTACCTAAAACTATCCTAGTCCGAGTTGTAGAGTAAACTTATCAAGGATTGTGTTTTTTTGTCATCTAAACTTGACAACTGACTTGAGATAACAATATCAGTGGGTTCAACCGAGCAATGCTCTAACAAAAAGGTAAAGAGAAGGGGAGTATTTCGTGTTAGTCGGCTCCGATTTTACCCCAATAGAAGCAAAATCTGAGCCGACGGTTGTTTATATATTTTGGTTTTCTCTCATTTTTAAGAGAGGAGAGAGAAATTAGTTTCACTTCCTATGAAAGTTTTTTCGAAATAATTTGTGAGTTCAACTTGGTTAGGTGAATTATAGCCTTCTTCCATTTATTGATATTTTTGAATAACTGTTGGTTAATTTTTTGATTCAGCCGTTAATTTTCAAAGTGATAAATGGTGATGATATACGTCTCGAAATGGTAGATAGTGATGTATACGTACGTCTCGAAATGCTCTCATTTACAGTATGAACAAATATAAAGCTTTGTAAAATGAACACGCTACAAAAAATTAATTTCAAATTTATTGTCGTTCCAGTGTAATAAAAAAAAATCACTTCGTAAGAATAGTGTCAATTTAATCATGCCATGGAATCTTTTTCCAGTTTTGCAACATCTCAAAGTATTCAGTAAGTTTTCCGAATAAATCCTAACAGACCGAGAAAAAAAACTAAACACCAAAACTAATTACCCCCTAATGTGTCACATACCCGAAACCCCCTGCTAATCCACCATTAACCCTAAACTAATCCACCACTAATGTGTCTAGAGGGACCGAATTAGTTTTGGATTAGTCAAAATTTCGGTCCCTTCAGAACTACTGAAGTTTTCCTTGAAAGACCTTGCCAACGTATGATAAAATACCTAATTAAATTTGGCCCCATGAGTGAGTATTTGGCCCCATGAAAATTTAAACCTATCCAATAGAAAAGGATATGGGATGTCTAAAAATTGATAAAAATACTAAGTTACCCTTACTCATTTTCTAATCTAATTTCATTACATATCTATAACCACCACTTCCTTCATTCCTACTTCACCACCACCATTACCGCCGCCTCGATCACCACCACCACCACCGCCTCGATCACCACCACCACCACCGCCACCATCTTCCTCCATATATTTCATTAACCCAACTAAAAAAAAAAATATTTACCCCATCACCACCACCGCCGCCGCCACTCCTCCCGCCATAAATATCATTAAGTAATTTTTTTCCAGAATCAGCGTATATTAGCCATCATATCAAACGATTGTTCTTCATTTTTAAAAAACAAGAACAATAATCGGTGGTTATCGGTCATTATATATGACGACTATAAAGTAAAACCAGAATCGGTTTATATTTCTCGATATGAATACCGATTTTAGTTGTTTTTTAAACAGAAAAACTAAACTTTTTTCAATTGGAATCGGTGAATTTTGGTGCTCCTAAGAACCGATTATGGTACAATCGGTCCATAAACATCTTCATAAGTGCCGATTTTGGTACAATCGGTCCATATTCGTTAATAAGTGTACCCAAAAGGAGGGAATAGAGAATAGTTTACAAAATCAGACCCATTTCATCACATTGAAGCAACTCCTGCGTCATATTTTGATACCACTTTTGTTCGATTCAAATCCTCATGTGAGGGCCAAGGTAACTAGTTTATGGTAGATTATAAATGAGACTTACATAGTAATTATTATTGTTGCTTGAAAAATTGTTCATTGCTCTGCTCATGGCAAGGATTGTTTATTGTTTTTGTTTTAAGTGATTGATTGTGTGATTTCAACATTGTCTATCACCACTACCATAAGAACTATAATTTTATAACAGTCCTGCTCGTTGTACATTATATAGGGATTGTTATGTGTTCGGCTCAAGTGTTCATTTGTGAAAGTCCAATGTGTGCACTGGAAGAGTGGGTTTTCTGGAGTTTCTTCTAAAAGCTGAATGGAAAATTTAAGTAGTTAAATGGCATACTCCATGTGAGTGCAGGTAAATGGTACAACAAAGAAACATTCACGATAGTCAAAATTGCAAAACTCTATGTGAGTGACTGAATCTAAAATAGACCGACCGTGTTTCAAATCAAAAAACCTAAACTTTTTTCAATTGAAATCGGTGAATACTGGTGCTCATAAGAACCGTTTATGTTTTTAATCGGTCCATATAGATACACCATATGCACCGATTGTTCAATGTGTATGGGCAAACCAATTGTTTTTTTAAATATCTGGGTAGATTAACAACAATCGTCTTATTTGGGTAATAATATGTACCGATTGTTCGAGAACCCAACAATAATCGGTTTAAGTGGCTATATATATATATACCGATTGTGCGTTGTTCAGATTCAAGATTGTGGTTAAAAAAACATGGGTGATTCTCATGTTTGATAATTTTTAATCTTGTTTTGATATGAGAATTAAGACTAATTAATTTTGTTTAGACTTTAATCACCTAATTAGCAACTAACTAAAAAAGGGTAAAACGGTCTTTTTTATAAGGGGTTTTCCGATTTTACTATATAACATCTGCCAGAATTATTTTTTCATGGGGCCAAATACTCATGAATGGGCCAAATTTAGGTAGGATAATCGATTTTCATTAAATCAGGAGTGGATCTAGTGTACAGCAAGGGAGTGCAACTGCTACAGTACATCTAAAAGAATCGTGCTCTGAGCCGTCCCAAAATTCTGCTCCCCCTCCCGCCCTCAAAATTACTTTTTAGCCCTTGCTATGAAATGTCTAAGTTATCCCTCAATTAGCACTAGAAATTACTGGTATACTCTTTAACTAATGAGGAAGGATCCTGTGACATGGTTAAAATGACACTATCTTGACATTGTGTCGCAAGTTTTTTGATAACTCCCAAACGACAATGAATTTGAAGCTAATTGTTTGGGAGCACGTTCTTCTTAAGCATTTAGGGGCCGAATCCACCCAGGAGCCAGCAATGCGAAGGCGAGCATAAGTATTCCTCCTCCTTCTTGACTTGGCAATGCGATGGTAGAATTGGTGTTTCTGCCACCATCTAACTGCCATTGAATGCGAGACTTAGCTCATGTTGCATCCTATGATCACTACTAGAAGGAACCTTAGGTGGTAACAAAAATGGTACAAAGGTATCGCGTATTCCAAACGCATCCCGTGCCTTGTAGGCAAAGGGAAGTTGTGAATGTTCAGCAACTCTATATTCAGTATAATTCAGACGCCATTTAGAATCACCTGACCCCGGGAATGACTGAAAGCAATAGGTAATCCTTATGACACAGATCTTCTCCACAACATCGGATTCAGCCAAGCTCTCATCATTTGCATTACTGTCCTTTGTCATGCTGGCAGCTGGAGTATGCGCAGAAACAAGCCTCCCAGAATTGGCATCTAAGATATATACTTCCGTTCTCTTGGTGCCAACGACAATTTGTTCAGCTAAAATATTAGGTACAGAGTTGAATTTACTTAAAAATTGGTCTGCTGTTTGAATTAATTTATAAATTATTTTTTTTTTTTTTTTTTGATACTGTCGGGATTTGATCCTAGGTCTCCCCTATGGGGAGCCGACGAGGAACCACTGGGCTAGCCCCAGGTCCTCAAATTTACTTAAAAGTTGGTCTGCTATCTCAGTGAATTTCTGGAACAGCAACAAAAAACAAGATCAAATTCAACAATCATTACCAATAAACTGCATAAATTGTTGAGGACCTAGGGCTAGCCCAGTGGTTCCTCGTCGGCTCCCCATAGGGGAGACCTGGGATCAAATCCCGACAGTATCAAAAAAAAAAAAAACTGCATAAATTGTTCCTGAACTGTAATGAGCGAATGACTTTGAATCATTTTCGATATCTACATAGTCGTAACTCAAACTAGAATTCGTTTTCTTCCCATCTTGAAACGAAGACAAAAGGGGTTCTCCTGATGAGAACGCCCACCTGACATCTCCAGTATATGGATTCACATTGTATAATTAATCTCTATGTGCTACAAAGATTGTATCTTGTTGTATCATGTTTAATCCACAAGAGACAGAAACAAAAGGAATGATTCAACATCTATGCCCACAACCAGTTCATAACATCAAATAACGAAGACTGCGGATTTCGTTCAATACAAGATGTAAGCACTTGATATATTTGCACTTATAACTCTATTTTCTCAAATATGAACATTCCAAGTAAAACAAACGGGACACACAGCGCAATTCAAAGCGCACACTGCAACTATAGAATTCAACAATGGGGAGTATACATGTGTCTTAGTTTCACACTTCACATCCAGCTGTTGCAAATGAAATGAGATATGGCCAACACTTCACATCCAGCGACCGAAAACCCAAGGCAGGCAATGACATCCTGGTTCAATCTTACTTTTGACATGAATAGAAGACCTACTAATCCCCTTGAATTTGATGATCAACAAGATTATGCGAATCAATTGGTTCATCGACCGAATTAAAACTCACTAATTTCATCAATAGAAATTGCTAGACTTACATTAGAATCTAACATTTGGTACACCGTCATTCATTCAATTCAGCGGATGGAATAGAATTGAACTCACCAACTTTATCAAGAGACTTGGCTGGGATCTCCATCAAATTAGACTCTTCCACAAAAGACTCCCCCTGTATTACATAGTATCGTGGGGGCCGAATGTAGATTCGGCCCTAAAAAAAATAAGTAGTTAGGGGCCGAATACACATTCGGCCCTAAAAAAAGAATTTAGGGGCCGAATACGTATTCGGCCCTAAAAAAAATAAGCATTTAGGGGCCGAATGCACATTCGGCCCTAAAAAAAGAAGGGTTTAGGGGCCGAACTGTTCTTCGTGTTCTTGAGCAATGGAGCATTCGACCCCTATTTTGGGTTTTTTGGGAGCCGAATATGGCTCTGAAAATGTGTTTTTTCGACTAAATCTCTCGATTCACCCATGGAAACAACATAATAATTCAATCACACACCATAAGACTCAAATATGATGAAATGGGTTTGTGAAATTATCTTCGAATCGGGACCATTTTTTCTTTTTCTCACTCAAATCGATTTTGAAGTTGAATATGGGCAAGAGTGGGTTCATCCGGATCCGGTGGAGATTGTGGTTTTTTGGATCGATTTCCATCCTTTGTTTTAGACCTCGTCATGTTATATAGCACGCACGCGATTAATTTTCCTAAATCGATGAGTTTCGATGATTTCGCGACGAATTTCGTTTTTGGTTTTAGAGAAGAAGAAGAAGAAGAAGAAGAAGAAGAAGAGAAGTTTTGTTTTGGTGAGTGAAGTTTTTTTATTAACTCTAATCATATTATTAACTCTAATGAAATAATTAGCACTAATCAAATAAGGGTAAATTGGTATTTAAAAAAGTTAGAAAACTAAAGGGGGGACCAAAATTACTAAGGGGAGGGACGGCGGGAGGGGGCGCAGAATTTTGGTATTCCAAGCCCAGTTTAAATTTTTGGCTCATTTTCAAGCATAAGCTCTTTTGCTACCCATAGCCCAGCTGAATCAAATTTTTGCACCCTCTCCATACAAATCATGGATTTGCCCCTAGATTTTTTTTTTTGTTTTTCACATAAAAGAAGAATGGAACATACATTTGGACTTCCCTCGTAGCAGTTGACCTAATGGAACCACTTAACTCAATAATTGGACGACCGACCGGAGGGAGGGAGTCCTCTATGGGAGTGGTTTTTGTATTATGTCCGTCCCCTTTTTTGTCATTAAAAATTGACTGTTTTTTTTAAATTTTTTTCGAAATCGATCGATTGTTGGTTGTTTTTCTTCAATTTTTTTGCTCTCATTAGCTCTTAACAACTATATCTTCCATAAATTGA
>JAJJMA010317294.1:0-11476 GCA_023529015.1 Papaver nudicaule
ACCAGTCTGTCCGGTTGAGTTTGCAGGTCCGAGAGGGGAATACTGCATACATTTTGGACCACCGATTTTTATAGAAGTAGAAATGTTAGGGTAAGTCATTATCTAGTTTGATAAGGGTATAATGGTCACATTTTATAAAGGGTTTTCCGATTTTATTATATAGTATTCACCGGAATTATTTTTTCATAGGGCCAAATACTCATTCATGGGGCCAAATTTAGGTAGCTATATTTTATCCCAATTTCCAACCATTAATTGAAGCATATATCTGTGATTCTGTAGATGTTTCGCCCCTTGCCTGGTGCCTAGTTGTGATTTAGCTGTAGATCGACTTGAGGTTAAGACCCATTAGAACCAAATAGATGGGCAAAACATCCCAAAGACTAATGGCATAAATTTGCAAATGGCAAATGTGAAAACGTGAGAAACATTAAGCATTTCACAAATGTACGTTTCATGTCCCGCCCTCCTACTACTGTGCCCCCATTATGGTTTCTTGCTGTTGAATGTGATGGGCTTAGAGCAAGCACTATGGTGTCATAAGCACTCTCTAGATTGTGGCCATCTAGGAATGACATATTTGGGCTAAAAAAGCCATTATGGAAAAAAAAAATCTCTATTTTTTCGGATGGAAACTTAGTTTCTGCATGACCTAAAATGGCCATCAAGACTCGGTACCAAAACTCTATTATTAAGATCTATTGTAATAAAGTGGGATTTGGTGGAACCAAAACTCTATGTGACGGAGACTCAGTTTCTGTAAAATCAAAAAGTGCGGAAACTCAGTTTTCGTCCCGCATCTGTATCTCTACTTGGATGCTACATATGTGTAGAACCAACTAGGGAAGGTTCCCTAAATTGTAGAGATATCCTTAACCATAGTGGATGCCCATCTCCACATTGTGAGGATATCTCTACACTCTAGAGACCATAGTGCTTGCTTTTAACACCCAAACATGTCCATTGTCAAGTGTGATAAACTTTCAACTTAAATCCAACTTCCTTCGATTCTTTTGATGTCATATACTCATATCTTCTTAGCTTGTACAATACATTTTATCCCAACCATGTATCTGGAGGTTCATGCATACAATTTACTAACCGAGAACAATCAATTCAATAAAGAGTGTTACGAAATTGGGCAAGTTACAAGATATTTGAACTGCAAGACCATGACCAATCTGGCAATTTCTAGTCACTAAAATCCAGCAATCCGTATCAAAATCTAAATTGCAGATGCAATTGAAAAGAATCAGCACAATGAAGGGAATATTTATCGAACTAAATTGAAAACTTATGTACACTCTTTTTGTCTTGTCAATGTCATGTCAATCAAATGTTCTACTAAAAAACAACAACAATTCTACACCCACAAAATTTTACACAAAGGTTTTCACATGAGATTGATCCAACGGTTTGAGATTTGGTTTGAGATTTGGTGCGTGGGCCCCGGACCAATTGAGATTTGCAGGGGGCCGTTGGATCAATCTCATGTGAAAACCTTTGTGTAAAATTTTGTGAGAGTAGAATTGTTGAAAAAACAAAAAGGAGATATAACAAAAAGGAGATATAAACAACAACACTAGCAGGCATGGTTCCTGCATGTGGCTAGGCACTGTAGTCTGTATAGTAATAATTTAGATACTTGCATAGATTTATATTCTCATTTATATTTATCGAACAAAACACTACATCCTAAATCCTAATGCAAGTAACCTCAGAAAGATGTGTCATGAGAAATTGTATTCCTGTCATTCACAATGGAGAATAAATTGATCATACGCATCGATCATAAACAACCAAACATATTTGAAGTTCAAATCTTTTTGAAAAACACATCGGATCGGTCAGACTATTCGGATCTGATGAACTCTGTTTTTCTTAAAACTGAACTGCGTTCTTCAACCGTCAAGTTTGAAGAAGAGAAGACGCGGGTCGGGTAACCCATATTCGACCCATAAGCTATAACGATCTGTATTATTGCAACGTTATACACGTTGCTAATTTTGTGACACAAACATGCGGGTCGGTTAACCCATATTCGACCCATAATATTATCTTTTTTTAGGTCGTCGGGCCCCCACCGCATGCAGCGGTCATCTAGATTAGGAGTCCGCAATTGAATATCATCGAAAGCATGAACACATCTGACATGATATAAACTGGTAGAACAAATCCAGCAATCAAATCCAAAACTGGAAAATGCAATTGAAAAGAATCATCACAATGAGGGGAATAACACTCGTGTAACTCATAAGTCATAACTACCAAATGTATTCACAATAAATCGAAACTCAAAACTCCTATTAAACTTAGTAGGGTATCCAGAAAAATTGCTGAGAATCAAATAATGGGGGAATCCAAGTGAGGAATTCAATTATGAATTGAGTAAAATGGAGCAAAGAACCTAGCTAGAAATCCAAATAACAGAAAATATAAAAGCACACCAAACTGAATAAAGGTTTATTTCACCAATAACAGAAAATACCAAAAGACACCTCCACCATCATCATCACCATCGCCATTAAAACAACACACACTGAGACAGTACTACTTGTTATGAGGAATACTGAAAATGTATTCCTCATTACAACACAACTCCATCACCATCGCCATTAAAACAACACATGCTGACACACTGAGACATCAATAACTAACAAAACCTAGCACAAACAAGTCTAAAAACTATTGAAGAAGATAATACCATTAGCTCCAAGGAATTGCATGCTTTCTTTCTTTCAACAACTTGTAATCGGTGTTTGTGTGATTTCATTTCAAAACCACACAGACAATGATGATACTCAGAGTGATGAACACTGAAAGGGTGGCAGCAGCAACAATCGTCCCCGTAAGATGTCCAATAAGTACCAAGGAAACTACTAGTACATAGGCAGAGATGAGACAAGTCAAGCTAACACATAAGGTAAATCGAACAATTCTCACCGAGCACGAAATCTTTGGGAGCTTTAGACCGAGCAGAAGAACAAATGAATCTGCAATCAGAGCAATGAGAACCATCGACGCAAATGCATGGAAGACCACCGGATTTGAAATTGCTGGTTCCTTTTTGAGAACTATAACTATTGCAGCTACTGTGCTTGCAGCTGAAGCAGTGAACAACCCTGCAGCAAATTTCAATTCATTGTCTATATTAACTGGTACTTCTTCAGGCTCGCCTTGGTCAGGAACTGAAGGTGAACTAATTTCCTCATCCAGCTGCCGACCCTGTACATTAAATAAAAAAACAATGAGTGAATGAAACTCTTGAAAACAAACAGCAAGATGTGCAGAACTAATTAATATAAACCATGAGACAAAAATATAACTTCACTTACTATGTTACTTGGTTGCCAAATGTTGAACAGTGCCGTGAACCTCCATAAGGTGGAATAGATGGTAGCTTTATTGATGAACAAAGCCATATTACCAAATTATAACAGGGAGTTAAACCACACTGAAGCAAAATAAAAGGAAACAGAAACAACAGTAGGAAGAGGGATGCAGCTAGAGCTAGATAATGGGTTTGATGAAATGAGAGAAGGGAATGATTGGTTTGTGGGTTGCATAATGTAAGGTGGCTCCTATATATATATATATATATATATGAGTTCTTGAATGAGATCATTAACTACAAGCGAGGAGGTTAGCCTTCTATCAATCTCATAGTTGCTGATTAAAAAAATACAAGTTGATGGAGACGAAGCCAAGATTCCAAGACCAAAAAGAGAGATAGTGATCGGCTAGAGAAAGAAAGAATGCAAAGATAGATTTAGGCATGTACTCTTAGAAGATCTGGAGAGAGAGGAAGAGAATCATTGAATCATTCACTATATTTGATTTCCATTTCAAGTGTTCAATATGAGAAAATATCCATAAAACCCGTCCAACTGCTTTTACTGTGGCAGTGAAATTATGACCCTTTATGGTTCGAGAATCGAGACAAAAATGCATAACGTGAAAATTCCAAGACCAAGAAGAGAGATAGTGATCGGCTAGAGAAAAAAAGAATGCAGAGATAGATTAAGGCATGTACTCTTAGAAGATCTGGAGAGAGAGGAAGAGAATCATTGAATCATTCACTATATTTGGCGAAGAGAGGGGGTGAGAATCATTGAATTATTCACTATAGTGTACAATGTGGGCAGGGGAAACAAGACTAAGTTCTGGAAAGACCTATGGATTGGTGAGGAACTATTACAGGT
Source organism: Papaver nudicaule (assembly GCA_023529015.1). Taxonomy (NCBI): domain Eukaryota; kingdom Viridiplantae; phylum Streptophyta; class Magnoliopsida; order Ranunculales; family Papaveraceae; genus Papaver; species Papaver nudicaule. The sequence goes on from JAJJMA010317294.1 coordinate 4,203, forward strand.
ATCTTTTCCGAATCTGTATCATGTTTCCAGGAAGAAAAATCATTTAGTAAGCCAGTTTTTCTCTATTGATAGAGATGGGCATCTAAATTGGAATCTCGACCTTAGAAGAAGATTGACCGAAAATGAAATAATGGAGGCAGTGCTATTGACGCATATGTTACAATCTTTCACTCCCTCCAATGAGGATGATACAAGAAGATGGAAGTGGACTTTAGATGGGTGTTTTACAGTTAAATCTTGCTACGCTGGCTTACAAAAAAGTCGAACTCGGGGAATGAATGACTTTCCTTTCAAGGTGGTGTGGAATAAAAATGTGCCTCCAAAAGTGTGCTTCTTCATTTGGTTGGTACATGATTCCATTCTTACGCAAGATGTATTGGCACGAAGAGGAAGAACATTAGTTAACAGATGTTGTTTATGCAAAAACAATTTGGAGTCTATAGACCATCTTTTCATACACTGCAAGGAAACGATCAAGATTTGGGACGTGTTTCTTTCTAGTTTTGGGATGTATTGGGTTCAATGTGGGGATATCAAGAACCTATTAAAGGTTTCTACAGAAATAACTTCTCTCACAGAGGTAATTATATTTGGAACATTCTTCCATACGTCATTTGTTGGACGATATGGAAAGAGAGAAACAACCGAATGTTTAATTTTGATGCAAAGAAAAATGATTGTCAACATATCATTCTTGACATCAAAGCTAACATTCTGTACTGGTCTCATCCTTCTCAATGTCTCAAGGGAGTTAGGTATGAAGAACTTGTCTTCAAATGGGAAGAATTGGTGAGAAGTTAAATATCTTGTATCTAAACTTCTCAAAGAACTGATTGCTTAAATTAGTTCACTTTGTAATTATTTTTTTCTATATATATATAAAATTATTGTTTTGTTGATCAAAAAAAAAAGAGGGGGTGAGAATCATCAATATTTTTGGTACCAGTGGTACGAGTTCAACCTCCATGTTGATTGGATATGTGTTCAGTATCATAAAAAGAGGAACTACATGAAGTTGTAGACCGAATTGGCAAAGAATTTGGTATAGATGGATAAAACCAATACAACAGTGGTAAAAAAATTACGTTCCCATCCAGCCAGTACTGCAACACGCTTTAGAATTCAAAATTTGGTTGCAGAAACTGAATGTTTGATTTCCATTTCAAGTGTGCAATATGAGAAAATATCCATAAAACCCGTCCAACTGCTTTTGTACTGTGGCAGTGAAATTATGACCCTTTATGGTTGAACCGTGTTTTTCGGTCTCCAGAAAAAAAAATTGGCCTCCTACTACATGACAAAACGGGGTAAATTGACTACCTCTAAAACCATGAGATTACTAAATTACCCTCAACTAATCCTAATCTTAACCCAACCCAAAAATTCTCCTAATCTATTTCAGTTTCTATACTTCTTCTTCTTCCTCACTGCTGAAACTCCCTCTTTTTTCCTTCGTTTAAACGACGAATTCATCGACGCATTCATCGACGATTAACGAAATTTCTCCGTCGATTAAATGTCGCCGAAAACTCCGAAGAAAGTCACTCTTAAAATCTCCAATAAACCCAAGGATGCGATTGTGGGTTCATCGTCGAATCGAAACGAAGAAGAACAAGAAGTACCGGGTGAAGGAAGTGGCCAAATCAATGCTACCGGAGAGGAAACCCCCCCAATACAACCCGATATGCGTTATAGAAGGTGATTTCAGCAACCCCTATTGAATTATTTGAGTTTCATTGATAAACATACATTGAATCGATGAATTTATCTTCAATTTATGTTGAATTTTTTGAACCCAGAGAGAATTTCGGCCTAGACAGAATTTTAGATCTTAAGCCGAAACCATTTCGGCTTGGAAAAATTCAAATTTGTCTAGGCCGAAATTTCAGATTAGGTGGTAGCTGGCACTTTGTTTTTCGGCCCAGGCGATAGAATATCTCTCTAGGCCGAAAAAAGCAACATATCTGCCATTTTCAAATAGTATTTTCGGCCCAGAGAAACATATTATCGTGTAAGCCGAAAATGTTTTTGTGTAGCATGTTTAGATGTTTTTCATCCAAATTACATTGTGTTTTATCGATGAATGTTTCGATGATGAATGTTTTTATGATACCAAAGCAGGAGAGGGGAAGTTACTCCCCTTGTAAATGCACCACAACTAGACCCACGAGTCGGCGAGAAAAGAATAACGGCTTCGGCAAGGAATAAGAGTACAGCCCCGATAGCGGCTGGGGACAAAGAGTTGTTGCGGGCATTTCTTCCCAGAGGGGGGCTTGTCATCCATGAACCAGGAGACATGCCAAGAAGAGTTTCTAGAGAGAAGGAAAGCGAAGATGAACCTGTTTACGAAGATGAGAACGCTAAGAGAAAAGGAAAGAAATCGGTTCGTGTAAAAAAAAGGCAAACAGAAAGAAAAAAACTTCTACTTTTGTAGAAGAAGAAGGAGAAGGTGATGGAGAAGGCAAAAAAGAAAGAGTGCGAGGCACACATGTTCCTTCGGCCGATAAGTTCCTTGTTCAAGATGACGAACCCGACATCGGTCTTCCTCGAGATGGAGGACAAGTGCTCATTGGCTACCAGCAGTCGTGGGCGTCTGTGATCTATCACATGAAGGTATTTGCCTAAACCTTGGTTGTTGTTTTTATTTTGTCTTCTTCTCGATAATTAAGTCGTTTTGGATTACTTAAAACGATGATTTTTGTAGGATCACAAAGATGTGGTTCGGCTTTTGAGAAATCAAAGCGCGGCTGTTTGGGATATCAATGAGGAATTACAACCCATCCAAGATTTGGTTAAACAATCGGGACTATACCCAGCGGTCATCAATAGACAGAAAGAGTATTACATGGTGACATGCTCCGCTATGGTTGAAAGGTTTCATCCAGAGGTGTTAACCTTTCAGTTTCCAAAATATGAGGTGGGTTTCACTTTAGATGATCCGGAGAAGGTGCTTGGTCTTGCGGTTGATGGGGTGAACCCGTGTGCGGAGTATGAGGCGAAGAATTGGGACCAACTAGAGGTTTTGGCCAAGGAGGTTCTTGGTTGGTCTTCATTGAAGAGCACTTTGGAGTTCGAAGCGTCCGTGGCCGAGAATCAAGTTGGTACGACAGTTAAGAAGTGCGCCAAGATCAAGTTGTCTCATTTGAAGACCGAGTTCGGGGGAACCAAGGCAAGAGAACTAAAAAGAGAAGAAGACATAAGGAAAGGAGTAGAGAATCCCGTGCCCCCCGTGAACCCTGAGCACTATAAATACTATGCAGGTGCGTATTTGTTGTACACTCTTGGAGCTGTTTTATTTCCTGACAACACGGGAAACAAGGTGAGCGCGCATTTTCTCCAATGGTTGAGTCCGTTGAAGGATACAAGGAAGTACGCTTGGGGTACGACTACTCTTGCTTACCTTCTTGATGGCCTCTCAGTTGCCTCTAGGCGCAATCCGGTTAATTTAAGGGGGAACTTCAGCTTGCTACAGGTAATTGTCGACAAACATTACCCCGTTAATTCAATTTCATACATACACAGGGTCAGTTTCGGCTTAGGATTCACCTTACACTTATGAGCTGAAATAGTTTTGGCTTAAATTATTTTGCAACTATCAGGGCCGACACTGTTTCGACTCTGAGTGTTGTATATTATTCTGGGCCGAAAGAATATCGGCTGTGAGATTTGGGAATCTCTCTGGGCCAAACTGACTCTGTTACTACCGTGTTGGATGTTGGCTTAAACCCTAACATGTTGAGGTTTAATTTTATCGTGTTTTGTGTGTAGGCTTTTACTTATGATCATTTTAAAAGCTTGGTTCCAAAGTCGGATGACCCTACGAAGATGCCAATAATTCCAGAATGGGCGGAAAGTATGCCTACTGGAGGAAAGTGGGTTTTCAGGAAACCAAGGGAAAAGGGTAAGGTTGAGAAATTGATAGAAGTCAGGAAGAAGATGAACAATTTCGACTTTGAAGATGTCGACTTCAACCCGTACAATATTTTCCAAGAGGAAGGAACGGAGGAAGTGCCATCAACCTCACTCGCAACCTACTTCCGGCAACGGTTAACGCGTATGACCCCGCTATATTTGATGAGGGCAGTTACTTGAAAATTACAACCAATGATGAGGAGCAAGCGGCGGAATATGCAGACTGGTATGCCCAACAATCTCATCCTTTAGTCATTAACCGGGCTCAACAAGACATTGCGGATGCCGAAGAAGCTGAGAGGATTGCGGAAGAAGCTGAGAGGGAGGCTCAAAGGCAGGCTGCTCTAGGTAACATCAAGGTTCCCTCGACTGCGGGAGAATGGAAGAAGATGTGTATGACCATGGTAAGTGTTTTCAATTGATTTTGTAAGTGTTTTTTCTTTTTTAATGTTAAGAAATATCTAACTAATATTGTTATTTGCATGGCAATAGGTCTAGCAAGGAACCGCTCTTTTGAAAAAAAGTGGGTGAAAAATCAGGTCCAAAAAGGGAGGACTATCGGTGCAAGAGCAAGAAAAGTGTGTCGCGGATTTGACCAAAATCTTTGAAAAGGGTGAAGCTTCTCTTCGGGAGGAGGAGGCCCCAAAGAAAACCAAGAGGAGCCGCCAAGAAGACGAAGGTACGAGTGGAGGCAATGGACAAGATGGTCGTGGTCGAGGACAAAACAAGAGAGGTCGTTAATTAGTTTTTCAAAACAATGATAGCTTATGGTTTTATTTTTAAGTACATTTGAATCGGTTATGTTTCACTCTTTAAGTAGATTTGAATCAGTTATGTTAAGTACAATGGCGTGTTTAATATATATGTCTCTGTATGGTGTGTTTTGCATATAAGCTCTCTTGCGAGTGAAAACAGGTTGTTCCTCATTTGCCAATGACAGAGAGAGTTTCGGCTCTGAAGGCATATTAACACCCTGGGCCGAAAAGGTTTCAGCCCATGCACATGTTTCCATCACTTAGCCGAAACTGTTTCGGCAGACGATAGTTGGATTGTCGAATGAGCCGAAACTGATTCAAGGCTTACTTATAGTCTCTTATTATATTAGAAATCAGATTTATTTTTTCACTCTCTCTCCTTATCTTCTCTTCTACTACTCCCTTACAACTAAAGAAGAACCTAAAGAAACAAAAACCCAAAAAAAAAATCATAAACCCTCAATCAAAATATAACGACTAGTAACAATCACTAAATCAGAACATTGGCATGGAAAGTGTGATTAGCAAACCCCATTTTGAAGTTGAAAACCTTGGAGCTCAACCGGAAGAATCAATCCCCCCAAATGAAGATCAATCGGAGCAAGAACAACTTGGGATACGTCAAGGAAGGTATTATACAGATACCCATCGACTTATTTGTGTGTTTGATTGATATACTAGTTTAAAAACAAGATTTTTATGCGTTCTTTACATGCCCAGAAAACTTTTCGGCCCATAAATGTAATCAAAACACCCAGCCGAAACTAACGCACTTTATGGTACCACTGTATGGAGTAGTTTCGGCCCAAACATTCAAGGAAAGTGTGAGCCGAAATTTGTTCTTATTTGTACGTACTTCCACGTGTATCATTTAGTTTCGGCTCAAGTAGGTATTGATAACTGTAAGCCGAAAATGATTCTGTATTACTTGTATTGATATTTGCAACAGCGAATCCCTTGCAATTGTTGTTTATCAACCTCCCCCACCACCAATTCGTGAGGATGATCCACGCGTGATTGAAACACGACGTCAAAGGGATGAACACATTGATCCCCCTCTTCCACGACCACAGCATTTGCGTGGGGAATATGCTCCTAGCCTGCGTAGGGATTATCGTGATTTTCTTCCTCCCCAAGTCGAAAGATTTGTCGATCATGATGAATGACAAGCAAATGTACCTCGTAATCTTAAAAGAAAGAGGGTTGGTGAGGGTGTGGATATTTTTCCTTGTGGTTGTACACTTTGTGCTGAAGTTGCTTGTCTCCGTCCACTTGTTGAGGCCAATGGCGGACTGAGCTGGGAACTAATCCGCAGCCGAACACGGTTTGGAACTGGTTTCACTGGTTGAGTTTTATTATGTGTTTTGGTATTCTTCTTCTTTTATATTATGGGTAGACTTAAACATCCTATGATGGTGAGCCAATTGTATCGTTGAATTGTTATTTTGTTAGCTAAATGTGTTCCTTGAATACTATCATTTGGATGTGTACTGTTTAGATGCTTAAACCTAAAGTTGTGGATGTTTGTAGAATGTATTTGTGGGAGTTTTGGCTAAACATTATTTCGGCTTAAGTTATTTCATGTCGTCTGAGCCGATACTGTTTCGGCTTACGTTATTTCATGGCGTCTGCGCCAATACTGTTTCGGCTCATAATGTTGTAATGTTCAATGAGCCGAAACTTTGTCGGCTTGTCACTAAGTGGAAAATGCCCGCTTAGAGACACGAGGTAAGTGTCGTTTAGAGCCCAACATCGACATTTACTTGAGTTGCATCAAATGTCGCAATATCTCCGTAGCAGTTTGGAACGACACATGCAAATGTCGCTGTTGACTGCGACATTTATAAGTGTCGCAGTCTGAGACACGTATAAGTGTCGTTATGCAAGTATTTTAAATAAAAAAAAAATAGAAATTGATTCAGCTGAATAGCTGAATCAAAATCAAAGCCAACCAAAACCAGAACTAAAAAATACAAAAATTGAAACTAAATCATTTCAAAACTAGAACATACTATATTTAAAACTAGATTCAATTTATAATTAGAACAAAATTATTCCAAGTCACAACACTATGATTATACTTGACCACAATTTTTTTACAAAACTTCACAAGCTAGAAAACTTGAAAAAAACTCTCTATACTCTCTATACTTGTTCTCTATTTTTGAATGTCTTTGCTTTTTTAAATGTCTTTGGTGCAAGTATGATATTACATTCTTGAATCTTCATTGCTTCTCAACATATCCGGAGCTTTGGTGTTTCTGCAAGAAAAATAAATGACAAGGATATCAGATAAGATCCCATGTGCAGCAAGTATTAAATAGATGTACATGTAATCAAAATGTGATGTTAAGCAAAGATAGTAATAAATGGAACATTACCTTTACATATGCAGCTCTGCCACTGGGACAACAAATCAAATATCGTCACTGGCGCCATAACCACAATAACATTACCTGTGTGTAAATCCATTCATGTATCAACATACCTCAGGGTAATTGTCACTAAGACTTCTAAGGTTTATTGTGTACTAAGATTTGAATGAGCTCCTCTAAGTATTTAAGAGAGCACGAGTACAAAATAGACCAGATCTTCATTACAGATAGG
>JAJJMA010317322.1:0-10880 GCA_023529015.1 Papaver nudicaule
TATTCCTACCACGACGATTTTGATTTCGAGTGGCAATAAAAAACCTATCCAATACCCCGTCCCAAAAATTATAGTTCAACACACCGTTGTTTGCATGATGAGGGGGGACAACAGCTTCCCATTCTGACACAAAACTCCTACAAAGCCATTCATCTTCGTCGACCGTAAAGCTTGGACGAAACACAAACATGTTAAGAGTGAGGGAGTGTTTTTGAAATGAACGAGATATGGATGTATTTATAGCCATTTTCTGAAGGCCTAAATAGGACCGAACAGTCTAACCAACACCGCCGGCGGCTTAACCTAAGCCGTTCGGTTTATCTAGGGCCTAGCGGCGTGGGAACTGCCGATCGGCCCTTCCCACGCCTTACCCGGCAAAATAACATTAATGTTGGTTTGCCCCTCCGTTTTCTTCTTATTTGATGGTTTGCCCACCCCATAGTGGCACCATAATGGGCAAATCCTGGGTTTGCCCACCCCATAGGAATTGCCCTAACCACAACTACTTGTACCAATTTGTTGATTGCATATGGCCATATTGATTTGAAAAGACGAGGGTACCAAGTACACCACCAATATTTTATTTTAGTCCACCTATAAGTCAAACCTTGACCGGTTCCTTAATCAAGAACAAGATCTCCTTCAGATCTGATTGATTCACACGAGGGAGTCAATACAAGAATCCGAAAGACTATGTCAACCAACCAAGTACGATACTTTAATTATAAATGAAGACTCAAATATAATGCAGAACTAAAGTAAAGTACACACAAGATTTTATTAACGAGGAAACTACAAACTCGTAGAAAAACCCCGGGACTTAGTCCATTTTGAATACTCTTAAGAATGAAGCCGCCAACACACCTACTCTCAGACTTCGGACTAGATGGTGCAGACAATATGACCCTAATACGACTATTAGTCACAAAGATTTCCCCTCAGTATTCCTACGCCTCCAACCACATCAAGGTGGTCACACACATGTAGTCCCCTACGTAAACAGACACCCGTTACTGTCTTACGCAAGAGTTGCCTCACAGCCCGTCGCGAGGACTATCGCTACCCGACCTCCAATCGGACGATTACAACCTTAATGGACAACAACCAAATAGCGGCAGGTCAAATCGCTAGATGATATCCTTGGTAACTAACAGATATTTCACCGAAGTCGTTTCACACCAAGAGCGAGGATATTGAGTTTACTTAGGCAATAAACACCTCGAGATATCGATCAAGGTTTCAAAACCTAAACTCTCGAAAGAGCAACCTTGCCGTCTCAGTTGGAATCAAGCAGATAGTTGTCGTAAGTACGATATGATATGACCGTGAAGAACGATGTACCTGCAAAGAACAAATCCAATAACAACTATCTTGATTCCACTCAATATCTATAGTTTATAGGCACACAAACCGAAAGCGGCTTGCTGACAAATCCAGGTTAATAGATAAAGAGTATGTTCTAATCACAACGATCTTGAGTGGCCTTATAGCAGAAGAGAAGGACCATAGAATAAACAAGATCGCAAGGTTTGATAGACGTGATCGAACATAACACAAGTACAATGCACAGAAGACTAGTAAACATAAACTAGTTTCCCGTAAGAGGTACTTCTAGGCTTCTCGATCCCTAGAGAAGACTTTCACGCAATTCTAGACCAAGAGCAAAAGCTCAAAGGTAACTGAAAAGAAAAGCGACAAACACATGCTTACAATTCTGCAGAAGAGCTTGGCCAGGGGGATAAAACTTTAAGGAGAGATACCACTCCTATTTATATTGACTAAGGCTTTAGCTTTGAAATGAGGCAAACTTAATTTCGGAAATTCCACAAAACACATTTACATATTAATTCTGAAATTCCCCATTTAGTCTCATAGCATTTAATGAGAACCAATACTCTAGCATTTTACATTTAAGAAAAATATATTCCATAAAGAAAATATATTTTAAAGATGTTTAGCCAAGAGCAATCAAAGCAAATAATATCTTAAGGTATATTTGGATATTTCTTTTAATTCGAAATATAGCGCTTACCAAATATGCTCCCTGGGAAAGAGCTCAATTTGAAACGTGCCCTAATGTTTCGAAAATCTCCTTAGATATTATTACTTCGAAATGTCATCACCAGCTTTAATAATGTCGACATTACTTCCTTGGTATTGCTGGGCTAACCAGACGAACCTAGGTGGAAGTGGGATCTGGTCCAACGTGGTTCAGCGTTCCGCATAAACGCATCATAACAGACGTGGACAAGCCTTGTGTATTAAGCTTAAGTGAACACGTGGGTTCAGACATTCCGAATCACGCAAATAGATATACCATTGGAAGTACGGTGGGAGATTCCACGAGTAACTAGCAAAATGTTAAATCTCCTGAATTCTTGATTCCAATATACATGTCATGTTAATAATATCCAAGAATTCAAATCAACACATCAAATGAATAATCAAATGAATATTTGAGCGAGTAGTAAATCATACGAAGATTTTAATCACGTACAGTATTGATCAGAAATCATGTGTCTACTTAATTAAAGCTACTAACCATATTTATGATGATGACTCAATCTCACTTAGTTGTACATTGCAGATGAACTAATTCAAATTTCAAACCGAGAATATCAAACTCATTAATTCGCTGAAGCACAAATCAAAAAGGTAGAGTTTGAACTTCGAAGTTACGCATTCTAAGTCAACCATATTATGGTTTCGAAACGTACATCTGTTTTGGCAGAAACCAAATTAAGGTTTCGGAACCTAAAGTTCATTATATGACTAGAACCATATTAAGGTTTCCAAATCAAGTTTCCATATAGCGAAACCTAAAGCTTGGTTTCGAAATCTAGATTATGTTTAACAAAACCTTGGTTAAGGTTTCGAAACAAGAAACACATATTAAAGTCTCCACAAATGTTTGGTGTCGTACTTGAGAGTCCATGTGGTCGAGAACCGTTTCAGCATCACACCTTTTAGCCTCGACGCATAGGAATATATTTCCCGGTTCACATAACCTTTAGGAAACCCCGGGGTCTTTTCGACCTTTTAGAACTCACATGGTCAAGACACATTGGCCTCGATTCTCAAGTCACTGTAAGCCAACAAATATAGTTACGAATCTGTGTTATCTCATTGGTCACTATTTTTAAGTTTCAGATCAATAGCTTATGAATACGAAAACCGGATTTTCTAAATCAACGTTTAGTTTTACCAAAACCTACATTGAGGTTTCGAACATTGAAAATTGATAAGTTGAGATACACAAATATGGTTTCGGAATCCAGAAGTGGGATATGGCATACAAGATGTTCATATACAGAATCAAATGAATGATCCAGAACTTCAGAACAGCTGTATTTCGAGTTTACACAACATAAGTGTGAGTCACGATCTCTCTTACATTGGCTCATACAAGCATATGCAATCAATCCGACAGAGCCAGGCTAGGTAAGAAGAGACACAATACTGTGATGGATCAAATCTCGTAGTATTACCGAGATAACATCATATTGCTATATCAACCTCGGAAAGGTTTTAGGAAAAACCTTTATATTAACTTAGAGACGGAGAAGAAAAGAAAGCTCTAAGCAATATGGAACGTCATAACTACAGCACAAATACCGCAAGCGGTAAAGTGGAGTTATCATAAGACACACTGATCACAAGTGATCAAGTCATAACGTAAAGCTCAAGCTGAGAGTTATGTTTATGCCTTTTGTAGCACAAGTGTAAAAGATATTGGAATCGCGTTACTTAGATTCACTAACCTGTTGAATGATGAAGCCGGATGTCTTCGTTTGATCTTCAGTCTTTCTTCAACTCTTCAACAAGTGATTCTAAATCCTACCAAAATCTTCCACAACCTAAAGCTAACTCTCTCATGACTTCACCTAATTGTGTGTTGTTTAGCGGTCGAGTTTTGATCACTAAAGTTGACAACTAAGCTTGACATACCAACACTTAGTGAGGTTGACCGAGCCATGCTCTAACAATCTCCCCCTTTGTCAATTTTAGTGACAAAAACTCTTTACATAGATGAACGAGAAATTTCAAACCTAAGTTCTACGCTTCGAGCTCTTCTACTTAGCTTGACAGCACACCAATAGTACCTGCAAAATATGTCAGTCTGCGAAAAAGATATGTACTATTGAAAAATACTGATAACCAATACACTTACTCCCCCTGAATGTAAGTTCGGATGTCTATCAATGTCCGACGTATTGTTATCACCTGTAGCACAACGCGAAAGTCTACAGTGCTAGTAACATCTAGTGTTACTCCCTCTTAGTTCATGCTTTCATTCATTTTTCAATATACGCGCAGGCATTTTTCTCCCCATATGATACTGCTTAATTTCAAAGACCAAGAACCGACCGTAGTCAAGCTATCAATATTTCTCCCCTTTTTGTCAAAAGCAATTGACAAAGGGTCTCGAAAATATCTGGGTACGAGATAAATGCTCAAGTTCAGAGAACTCGATTCAACATATAAGAATGATCGCAATCACACGGGTCAACATTTCGACAAGTTACACAATATATATATATATATATAATAAGCTCAAGCAACCTGTCAGGAAATATAAAAGATATAAGCAAATAAAAAAAATATTCCCTGTATATTCCACAACCACGCTCCCCTAAAGATATATTCTATTAAGCACAAGTTCACAAAAGAAATCTCCCCCGTTGGTTGTCATTCCCTCGGACATGAGAACAACGGAACAGTCTTTGCCAGAGAAAGACTTAGATTTGGTTTTGGGTTTTCGAACACGTCCGTAGTCATACTAGATTATACCAAAACCATTGATTTATGCGTATACTATAACTCCTAGTCAAAAGACACAAGGATATCCAATAGTATTGAACAATTGAATGAACTTCATTTCTTTTTAGTGCTCTGAAATGTTTTGAAGCAGTGTCGGGTCTCAAGGTGAATAATTCGAAGACCAGATTGGTAGGAATTGGAGATACTCCTTCTCTTGGTGAATGGGCCAATAAACTTGGATGTTTGACTGATAGTCTCCCTATTCAGTACCTTGGATTACCACTTGGGGCTAAATGTACTTTAAATTCTATTTGGGATCCAATTGTGCAGAGATTTGATGATAGGCTATCTTCTTGGAAGAAAATCAAACTTAACAAAGGTGGAAAAATTGCTCTCATCAAACTCGTTCTTTCTGGTCTCCCTATCTACTATTTCAGCACTTTCAAAGCACCAACATCTGTCATTTCAACTTTGGAGATGAAAATTAGAGAATTTGTGTGGAATGACAGTGAAGAAAAGAAAAGAAAACATTTGGTAAATTGGGAATTAGTATGTTCTCCATATAATCAAGGTGGTCTTGGGATTAGAAGTTTGCAACATTTCAATCAAGTGATGCTGGCCAAGTGGAATTGGAGTTTTGACATTGAAAAACTCACTTTGGTATTCAGTTATTTCTGAAAAAACATGGCTCTTCTTCATCTTTTTGGATTCACGACAAAGTCAAAGGTGCATATGGTTCTTCTTGTTGGAAAGCGATAGTCAAGTATGCTGATTTGATATCTAAGTTCTCTTCACTACTGATTCAGAATGGCAATTCGGTTTCTTTCTGGCATGATGTCTGGGTTAACAATAAATGCCTTAGGAAATCATTTCCAATTTTATACAAGTTAAGTAGTAACAAAAATGGTTCTCTTTCATCTCACATTTTCATACAGGATAATATTTCTAGTTGGAATTTTCATTTTAAGAGGTCCCTTTCTTATATTGAAGCGGAACAACTTATATCACTTTTTAAAATCATTGGTTTGGAGCCACCTCAACTATGCAATGGAGATGATAGAAGAAGATGGACCCTCTCTCCTAATGGCTCTTTAACAACAAGTTCTCTCTATTCTGCCATCCATCAAGGTACAACCATTTTACATTTTCCCCATAAAGCAGTATGGAATAATAAGGTACCAAATAAGATCAATTTTTTCATTTGGACTTCAGCTCTCGATAGAATCAATACGATTGATAAATGGGTATCTTGGGGTTTCAATCATATTAATAAATGTGTGCTATGTGGAAACGCCGAGGAGAATGCGAAACACATGTTCTTTGAATGCTCTTTTTCTAATATTGGGCATCTACTGCCATCACATGGTATTAATTGATCTTGGTCGGAAAATGTTCTAAATTTGATGCAAACATGGCACACTCTTAGATACCAGAATATGATAGGAAGATTTGGTCATTAATTCCGGCTGCCGCACTGTGGACAATTTGGAATGAAAGAAATCAAAGAATGTATGAGGAGAAAGTGAAATCCACTAATTAGGTTTCTCAAAATGCTAGAGTGATGATGCTGACATGGGCTTCTCTATTCAAATCTAGCTTAAGAGGAAATTTTAGTCATTTGCTTTATAATTGGGATGGAATATTTGTCTAACTTTGTCTTTCTTGGCTTCTTACATCTTGTAAGTTGCCTGTGTGCATTCTTCTTTCTTCCTAATAAAATCTTTTTTTTATCAAAAAATAAATAAATAAAAAAACATATAAATGGCAGTTAAATGAACTATCCTCCAATCTCTCTGGTTGACGTTTCATCAAAAAACTAATTAATTTTCAATTTTTGTATTTCTCCGGTATGGTGCGAATAAATACTACCTCTGTCCCTCAAAAGATGGTAATATCACTTTTCCTTTTTGCATGTTCTCTTAGAGGGAATAGAATATTCACGACCACATTAAACCAAATATATGGGGAAAAACACTTTGAACTGAAAGGGGCTCTGAGGATCGGCGACACTGAGTTCACTCAGTTCTTCACCGATCATTCCAAAAACTCTACCTTCTTCTCCAAATCTTTATCTGCATGTCCTTCAATCCAACCTATTCCTCCGATTATCCTACAACCTCTTACTCTTTAACATCAACTTGTTCTGTAAGTTTTGAAGCCAATTTCTGACCTATTGCTGCTCCCAATCACCGCCTTCTACGACGTCCTTGCATGCAATTGAACAACCACATAATTAAGCTCCAATCTTGGTTTGATCACCCTCTTGCTCTTTATTGCAATTTGAACTCGTCTTTACTATCTCTTTTTGGGTTTCCGGTTCTTCGCTTGTGATACCTATGTTTGCTATATTATGAGCTACATAGCATGAAATTGTAGGGGTGCCCATCAATCGGACACCATACGCAAACTTAATTAGAGACCTAAATAGAATCTACAAACCGGATATTTTGTTTCTTTCAGAAACTATTTCCGATGAAGCTCATATGTTTAGTATTGCTAGCATGTTGGGTTTTTATGATGCTTTTGTGGTTCCTTGCATGGGACATAGTGGTGGCCTCACTCTCATGTGGCATCAGAATTCTGCGGTTGGTGTTCTTGTAGCTAACCAGAGTCTCATCTATGCTCACATACGACCTACCTCCAACAAACAACCGTGGTATTTGACTGGTATTTATGTCCCTCCTCATCACCCTGCTAGGTAGGACTTATGGAATGACTTCCATAATATTGTGGTGGAACCTTCAGCCCATGGGTTCTAATTGGAGATTTAAATGAAATCATCTAACAACTTGAAAAAAAAAAGAAGAACTTTCTACAACTCTCAGACTGAGGTATTTCCAAACTTTATTGATATGATAACTTTGGACTAATTGATATGGGGTTTCAGGGCTCTTCTTACACTTGGACTAACAGTCAACAAGGTGGTGAGTGCATACTTGAAAGACTAGACAGAGGCCTATGCAATAAACTTTGGATTGATGAATACCCACACTATATCCTTACTCACCTACCAAGGATCGCGTCTGATCATGCACCACTTCTACTGGAAGAAAAAGTTATCAATGCGCCAAAAAATAGAATCTTCCCACTTGACCACTTATGGTTCCAACACCCACAATTTCCCCAGATAGTTGTTGAAACATGGAATCGTGAGCAAGCTGAACACCCTGCTGTTAATTTAATCACTAAAACAGACAACACTACCTCTTCTTTGAAGGCTTGGCAGCGGGATACTTTCGGGAATCTTCCTTCCCTTATTAGAGGAGTTGAAACACAAATTCATGAGGCTCAGCTAAAAGCAGCTACCGCAGTGGAACCACAACTCTCCTTTCGGCTTCAAAAAGAAGAGGAACTAAGGAACATGCATATGATGCCTACTAATTGTCTTGAAATTTACTGGAAACAACGCTCCAGAATTGATTGTCTTTTTGAGGGAGACCTTAACACTACCTTCTTCCACACTAAAGCCACTATTCACAGAAGAGGTAACTACATCAGACAATTACAATCTGACACGGGTTCTTGGATTTTTGATCAACAGGAAATTGCGCATACGCTGGAAAGCTACTTTCAAAATCTTTACATAGCCCCAACTAATACTCTGGGTGATGAACTATTTCATCCTGTTAAAAACAGGTTGAGTCAACCCCAATTGGAACTTCTACAACAACCCGTCACCAAAGAGGATGCAAAGGAAGCCCTTTTCTCCATTGCTTATGATAAATCTCCTGGACCAGACGGTTACACAAGAAAATTCTGCAAAATGTTTTGGGAACTCACTGGAGATGACATTTGGAATGTGGTTCAGGATTTCTTCAGGGTAATGATATTCAAAACCCTCTCAACCATACGAACCTTGTTCTACTCCCCAAGGTACAAAATCCTTCTATACCGGAGAATTTTAGACCTATTGGTTTATGCAATGTCATATACAAAGTTATCTCTAAGATACTTGTAAGTAAAATTAGGAAAGTCATACAGTTCATTGCCAGTCCCTTCCAAAGTGCTTTTGTTTCTGGTAGATGCATCCATGATAATATTGTTATTGCAGCAGAGCTATTTCATCATATTAAAACCGCTACACCTACAACGGATCCTAAAATAACCATTAAACTCGACATCAAAAAGGCTTATGACACATTAGATTGGGGGTTCATTGATAAAACTCTATCTACCATGGGTTTTCCTCCGGATCTCGTTTCTCGTATCATGGTTTGTATTACTTCTGTCT
This sequence comes from Papaver nudicaule, assembly GCA_023529015.1. NCBI lineage: Eukaryota > Viridiplantae > Streptophyta > Magnoliopsida > Ranunculales > Papaveraceae > Papaver > Papaver nudicaule. The sequence continues at coordinate 8,993 of JAJJMA010317322.1, forward strand.
CATACTCTGTGATTGTTAATGGATCAGCACATGGTGACATTAAGCCTACAAGAGGTCTCAGACAAGGAGACCCCCTCTCTCAATACATTTTCATCTTATGTGCAGAGGTCCTCTCAGCTAACTTCGTCGTCTACCATCATAATGACAACATCCGCGGAATTCAGGTCTCAAGGAGTGCTCCTCCTACTCTTCACCTAATGTATGCGGATGAAGAGTAAAACTCAACAACCTCAACAATATTCTCAACAGATACTGCGTGTCTACTGGTCAAGCCATCAACAAGAATAAATCTCAAATCATCCATCATATAAGGCTTCACCAAGACCACATTAGCCGACTTCATCAGGCCTTTGGAATCCCTACAACTACTACTATCCCTCTATACTTGGGAGTTCAGTTGAGCTCTGGAAGGAGAACTTCTCAAGCTTATTCTGAACTCATCAACAGACTACAAAGGAAAACAAGAGGCTGGATGATGAAATGCTTGAACCCGGCAGGTAGACTCGTCATGATAACTATTGCATTAACTCAAACTACTAACCATGTTATGCAGATTCAAAGGCTTCTGGTTTACGTTCATGACAGAATTGACCAGATTTCTAGGAACTTCTTCTGGGGTCATGATGATAACTCCATGAAACTTCATACTATTGGTTGGGATAAAATTGGTGCACCCAAACACCTTGGTGGGCTTGGCATTAAGAAAAGCAGGGAAAACAATGATGTTTTACTACTTAGAAGAGTTTGGAAATTATACTCAGATCCAAATACTACCTTAGGATCTTTATACTTGGCCAAATATCTTCATGGCATTCTAGATTCCTCTTTCCTACCTGCTCCTCCGGGTATTTCAAGTCTCATCTTGAAAGGACTTGACAGAGTCTCAACTTTAGCAAGGCCCTTTTACTTCTCAAAAATTGGTGATGGCCAAATGACAGTAATTAGTGACTTCTGGATACCAAAACAGAGGCCTTAGGATCTACAACCTGAATTGGTCAGGCCTACCAAAAATGTGGCCTCTCTCATTAACCCTCAATCCAATACTTGGAAGGTGGATGAAATTATGGACACTCTGCCACTTCAAATAACGGAAAGGATCTGTAGCATCTACCTTCCATCGACACCTACTCCAGATACATATGTGTGGTCTTTCACTAAATCTAGAGAATTTACTTCCAAAACAGGATATGACAAATTGATCACATCAAATACACGTATACATACGTCTGAAACCAACCACTCTAACGACATTATTGCTACTACCTATAACAAGAGAATTTGGAAACACTCTTGTCCTCCAAAAATTAGGCTTTTGTCTGGAAAGTCACTAGAAAGGGAATTACTTCTCTTGACCTATTAGCTAGAAGGAACATTACCACTAATATTATTTGTGTTGCTTGCAGAACCCATACGGAAACCATTGATCACCTCCTGTTTCAGTGTCTTAGAGTGATTCTTATTTGGAATATAATTTTCTACAACATGGATCAACAACAACAATAAGCTTATCAATCGCATCTTCAACATAATCAATATATTAATACTAATTTTATCCTTGATTTGCAGGTAAAAGAAGATCAACAAAACCTATTCCTCTTCACACTCTGGCACATTAGGCCGGACATAAATGCAAGGATGTACGCCAACAAAGATGCTACCCCATACCAAACGGCCCAAGACAACAAATGACCATCAGAAACACAACAACAATTAATGTCGCCTGGACACATCCACCACCTGATTGGATGAAGATAAATACTGATGGCGCAGCGAAAGGTCAACCAGGTCTCGCAGGTGCTGGTGTGGTTAGCAGAAACTTTAATGCGGATATCATTCAGGCAGTGGTAGCTCCTCTAGGACAAACAACTGCGATAGTTGCTGAAACCTG
>JAJJMA010317353.1:0-17044 GCA_023529015.1 Papaver nudicaule
GGCGATCTTGTGGGAGCATTTCATACCTCATAGACCCAAAAGGGGGGATTTTCTGAACGACACCTTGAAGGAGTGTCCTCGAATTCTTCAGTGGAATAGCAAGTTGCCTATTCCCTCTCCGGAGTTGAAAGATTTGCTCGATGATGAGAGGAATGTCGACTTCCGTCCGTGGTATACTAACTCTTCCTCTGAAATTGTACAACACATAACTTTCACGGAGGACCCTGGTGTTGAGTTACGATCAGGACCTCGAGAGTCGAATGGCCTTACTGTTGGGCAAGCTATCTTCATCAACAGCAGCACTCCTGGTTACATCCTTGGTTATCTTCAAGGGAGGAGGTGGTAGTCCCTTACAATATTGATAGAGCTGCGAGAGTGATGGGTTTCGATCAAGACGTGCCGAAGAAGTTGTCACTTGTGCCCTCTGTGGCTGAATTGCGATCTTCGCTTGACGCATCGCTTCACCTCGGTCGTTGTTCTCCTTTTATCTTTCGTCACCGACCGGCGAGGGTGACTCTCGAGTATCATGAGTTTTGGAATGGTACTCTCAAAGTCCTCCGTGGTTTCGTCGATGAGGGGATTCGAGGCGCCTTCGTAGCTCCCTCTCAGGTATGGTAATCCGTCCACAACTCCTTCTTGATTATAAAATGTCTTTCTTCTTACCCTTCGTTATTCTTCTGTAGGTATGCTCTACTCCTAGTCCCCAATCGGATGACATGGTTTCATCTCGAGGTGCTAGGAGGGGTCGACCTCGGATGAGGGTTCCCAAGGGATACGTGCCAGAATATGAAGACGCCGATGTGACGGTAGTGAATCTTTCATCAGGACTGCTTTGTTCCCCTGTTAATGTTTGGTCGAATCTTCATTCTGGTGTTACCTTCTCGCAGATGGATCATCAAGGAGACAACGAGCCGGTGGGGTCTTCGACTATTGGTGACCAGGAGCGAGAGGTAGCCGAGACGTTCAACGCTTCATCACTTCTTTGCGAGGAGCCGCATCTCATCGTGGTAAGAAATTCGCGCTTTCTATGTCTTTGGCTATTTATCCTTCACTCCTAGACTGGAGGTAACTCACGTCCTTTTTCTTGACTTCTCTATTTTTAGCCTACGGAGGAGAGCGGAGAGTTCATGCGTGTCAAGACGGTGGTGACTAGCGGCGTGGCTTCCCTTGTTACTGCAGGCGTGTCCGCGGGCGAAGGGGGCGAGGAAGAAATCATCGAGAACGACAACACTGAGGAGATTTTGGACCGGCTCCAGGGAAGATGTTGATGCTGAGATTGAAGCTAGAGAGGCTAGACTGAACGCGCTTTACCCGGGCCGAGGTGTTGCTTTTCCTCTTTTGAGTAGAGTCAGGTCCTACCAAGTGGCTATAGGCGGTTTTGTTGTTCCCAAAGAGTACAAGGACATGTACGCACGTATCTGGAGAGAGTTCGGGCATATTGCAAGGGAGGATGCAAACCGTGCTATGGCGGAAGGGTTCGTCGGAGTTCTGTTGGAGCGGATTGCCGAGATGCGGGAAAACTCCATGCTTGGGGTCGAACCAGGGATGCTGCAAGATTGGGAGGATGTCATCGCAGCTGCTGAGTCTGAGTCTTACAATGTGACTTGGCTTTGGGAAAGGTTCGAGAGACAAAAAAACGCGAAGGTTGAGGCTGAGAGGGTTACGGAAGACGTCATCGCGACGAAGGGAAAGGAGGTTGCTGAACTGGAAGCTAGGTTTGTGAAGGAACGAGATGTTCTTTCTAACATGAGGGGTTCTTATGAAAAGGCTAAAGCTCTTGTGTTATTTGGTCTTTTCTGATTGTTTTGGTTTTGTTTCTCGACTCATGGTTCTGAAATTTCTTTATTAGTATTTATTCGAAAGACAAATAATAGAACGAGTTTCGTGTCTCGACTATGTACAATGGTTATACTCACTTTTTTTTTTTAATAACTGAGGTTTTAATTGGGATATGCTTCAATCCGCTTTTTTTTGACCATTACTGCATCCCTGCGTCCGTCTTTGAGCGAGGTGAGCTTGTAGTATCCGCTCAACGTAGATTTAACAACTACGTAAGGTCCCACGGGCTCCCCTCCTCCTCGTCTGCTAGTCTTCCTCATCAGTCTTCCTACTTCGTAGCCTCCGTTGTTGGTTATCGGGGCTCTGAGGCGATGAAGCTTCTGGTATAATGGTGATTTTTGATGACGGCAGGTAAACCTATTGTCGTTGGTTTTCTCGTCTCCTATTTCTAATTGGCTAAACGAGATATTAAGGGTTTCGTGGCCAAGGGAAGAGGTTGTCCATCTTCTAAAATATCGAGTAGGGTTCAAAATCCACTCATACCTGGGGACAAGCATTCCATCCATCTTTTGCGGGGCTTCCGTCCTCGGCTCCTGCCCGGGACTAGGTGAGGCCCTTCTTTCCTCATACAAGGATATGTCGCTGTGTGGAGCTCCTCTGGTTCAGCTGGTGTTCCTTGTGGGGTTGCAGTCTTGTTAAGTAAGTTCTGGTTGTCCCGGAACTAAGAGTGGCCGAGGATCATGTCGTGTTCGAAGTCTCGTGGGACTACATAGAGTTCGGCCTGCGTTCGTACTCCATTTACTTCGACCTGTAGAGTTATTCGTCCACGGGTTATCACCGTCCTTCCTTCGGGGTCCTCCAGCGTCTCCGGGGATCCAGTGACATCGTGTGGTGAACCTCCTGAGGTTTCTAGTGTCGTTGCAGAGATGACATTGATCTTCCCTTCTGGGTCTAACAATGTGTTGGGGAATCCGACACCGCGTATATATGCAGTCGTGAGTATTCCCCAACCTTGCCTGGCTAGCAGCCCCCAGTCGTATCTTACTGGAGACTTGTCTGGAGTCGACGAGTGTGGGTCTTCTTCCTCTCCAAAAGGCAGCCGTCTCCCTGATACCACGTGGTTGAGCGCTGTAAACATATCCCGTCGTTGTGGCTTCGACAGACGCAGGATTTCGCATAGCCGGTGCATCAAATTCTCCACTATCTGGTTCACAGGTTCTCTGCGGTCTGTGAGAGCTTGGATGTGCGGAGGCTCTGAGTACGACATATAAGAGCGTGCCTTGGCCTTGACAACGTGTTCTTCGAGGATTCGCCTAAAACTGTTGTACTGGATCGTGGCGTGGATGATTCTCCTGTGATAATGACAATAATGAGGGTGTTTCATCTTCAGGGGTAGGAGGCTTCAATGCTCTGGGTAGTTCTACGAATCTGTCTCGGACTAAAGATTCCAGTAGTCGTTCTATCTCCGTCGCTGTGAGGTCGTCTGGTAGATCAATTCCTTCTTGTCGTTGTTGCAAGTCCCCTTCCGGTATCGTGCTTCGCGTCGTTGGGTTTTGCGCTTGGTATTCAGTGAGGTATTCTCCTGCTTATCTTTTCCTGTCGTTGTGTGGACCTCAATTGTTTTCTCCAGTGAGTTCTCCATGCTTCAGTAGTTGAGTCCTCTCCCTCAGCGTGGGTATCATAGAGGTGGATCTTGCCGCTGCCTCCTGGAGTTCGGCGAGAGTATGGAATTGGAGATCTTCTAGGAGGGCACGGTAGATAGCAGTCATGGTTCCAGTGCAACCGAGGGTTTGCCCTTTGAACCTTTTTATGTATTCATCGGGGCATTCTCCAGTTCTTTGTCGCATCTTACTTAAATCAGAGAGAGTTACATTCCCGAAAAGAAATTCTTTGAAGAAAGCGTCCATCAATCCGTTCCAGGTGCTCGCGGTTCTTGGTGAGAGATGAGTGTACCATTGATAAGCTCTTCCGATGAGAGACTTCGGGAATTCGTTAAGTCTCAAGGTATGACTGTATCCGTATTCTCCCAGAGATTCCAGGAAACGTGAAACGTGTTCTCGCGCGTGACCGGTTCCATCGTACCTAGGGAAGAAAGAGGTGGCGTAGGCTCGAGAGGCTTCTCGGGCCGGTTGGTTGTCGCTCTGGTGATGTGCGACCATAAGTGATTCGTCCCTCGTTCGTGTGGTGGTTCTTTCGAACGAAGCAGGTGTAGCGGTGACAGGCCTCCTCGCAGCTTCGTGGAGTTCGAAGAAGGTTTGGAAGTGGAGGTTCTCCAAGAGGGCTTGGTATACGGGAACCATTCCGTTGATGCAAAGCTCCACCAACTGCTGCTCTGTCATTCGGGTGTTGGGTATAGTTGAGATGATAGGTGTTGAAGAGGGATTATCTGGGGTGATAGGTATGTTGGTGGGTGCTGCGTTGGAGGTTACAACACCGTTTGTTGAAGAGTTGGGGTTTTTGGTATCTAATTCCGACCTAAGTTCAACCATCTTTGAGTAAGCTTCTCTGAAACCGAGAGAATGATCTCCCACTGTGGTCGCCAACTGTTTTTACCTGCAAAAACAAGTGTACCGTCTCTGGGTACTTTCGTAGTGCTCGGAGATCAAAGTCGAACAAGGCAAGCCTAAACCAAGGATGGCCGTTCCCACCTTGCTTCGGTCACAGAGAGGATAGAGGTTGGTCTAGGGAGGGAAACAACGAAGAAACTTGAGATCAGGTTGAGGATGTGTTTTGGGTGTAAGAGTTCAAGATTTCCGTCGTGAAGTCGACTGGAAATCTCCAAGGCTAGAACGTATTTTGATTCTCAGGTGTTTCTCTGAGGCTCTTGGTTGTTTTTGTGTGTTCTGAACGTTTCTGATGTTCTTAATGTTCTGCCTTGGAAGATAGAGGAAGCCTCTATTTATAGTTTGAACTCACCCTGATCTCTCGACAGAGAAGGTGGACGTCGTTGGAAGAGTGGAGGAGTGGGGGACATGCGTTGGTTACCGTAACTGCCTGAGTTGTGTGGAACATGCCCATTCGCGCCATCTTCTCGTAACTGTCCATCATCTCCATCAGTTTCTTTCAACTGCCGTAGACCGCCAGACCAATACCCCTAAAGTTATCCCCCCGTGTGATGTTTTGATATCTCGAGCGAGTGATACGCGGATATTGCGTAGTTGTGTTGAGTAGAGTAGGTTTGTACGACTGATTGTCGTGACCAACATGATGTAGTGTCTCCTGGACACAAGCATAGGAGTGGCCTTGGTCTTTGGCCAAGGCCATAAGTGCTTGATGGCGCTTTGGCGCTAGTTAAGGTGGCCCAAGGCCAAATCGAAAATGCATCTTTGATACTAGTTATGGTGGCGCCATGGTTCATGGCGCCATGGCCTTGGTCTTTGGCCAAGGCCAAATCGAAACTGCGTGTTTGGCGCTAGTGATGGTGGCGCCATGGCTCATGGCGCCACGGCCTTGGCCTTTGGCCAAGGCCAGCTCATAACGTGCTTCTGGCACGAGTTATGGTGGCGGCATGATTCATGGCGCCACGGCCTTGGCCTTTGGCCAAGGCCAATTCGTAGCGTGTTTCTGGCGTGAGCTATGGTGGCTCTATGATTCATGGCGCCACGGACTTGGTCTTTGGCCAAGGCCAATTCATAATGTGTTTCTGGCGCGAGTTATGGTGGCGCCATGATTCATGGCGCCACGGCCTTGGCCTTTGGCCAAGGCCAGTTCATAACGTGTTTTGGCGTTGGATGTGGGGGCGCCATGGCTCATGGCGCCACGGTCTTGGCCTTTGGCCAAGGCCATCTTGTTTGCGGCCATGCTCTTTGTAGGTTTGTGGCGTTTTATGCCATGGCCTTGGCTTCTTGGCCAATGCTGATTTTTGTGAATCCATGGTGGCTCATGGCTTGTGGTGCCATGCTATATGGCATTTATGGCTTTGGCGTCTGACCAAGGTCGACTTTGGGGCAGCCTGTGCCTTAGTCGCGATGTGAGTGCTTATGCTACAACACATCTGAGATCATGGCATGTTTATCCATGGTATGCTAGACCTTCCTGAACTTGGGATTAGGTCTGCTTAGGCCTATTTAGGCTGGTGTATGCTTCTCAGGGAGCTCTGGACCGGCCTGGAGCTTCAATATTCCTGAGGTTTGCACCGAGACTCGTATGCTGAGTCGTATTTAAGAGGAAATCCATGAGGACACGTCTCTGTTGATTCTTCACCGTGTACCGTCAAGCGAGGTCTGGCTCTGAGCTGATTAATGGGTTTAATATGTTGGTGAGATTATTAGTACTGCTCTATGATATTACCCTCCCCACCGGAGTTATAAGAGAGAGCTCATAGAGAGTTTGTTCGGCTCATGGAATGAGTTGCACTCTGAGCTATAGAGATGAGCCTGAATAGGCGACTGCCTTTAATAAGACATGTTTTCGAGAGTGTTTTGACAATCTTGTCCCTCTCTCATTTTTCACCATATACATCTTGGTACTTTCGTAGTGCTCGAAGATCAAAGTCGAACAAGACAAGCCTAAACCAAGGATGGCCGTTCCCGTCTTGCTTCGGTCACAGAGAGGATAGAGGTTGGTCTAGGGAGGGAAACAACGAAGAAACTTGAGATCAGGTTGAGGATGTGTTTTTGGTGTAAGAGTTCAAGATCTCCGTCGTGAAGTCGACTGGAAATCTCCAAGGCTAGAAACGTGTTTCGATTCTCAGGTGTTTTCTCTGAGGCTCTGGTTGTTTCTGGACGTTTCTGATGTTCTTAATATGTTCTGCCTTGGAAAATAGAGGAAGCCTCTATTTATAGTTTGAACTCACCCTGATCTCTCGACAGAGAAGGTGGAAGTCGTGGAAGAGTGGAGGAGTGGAGGACATGCGTTGGTTTTCGTAACTGCCTGAGTTGTGTGGAACATGCCCACTCGCGCCATCTTCTCGTAACTGTCCACTATCTCCATCAGTTTCTTTCAACTGCCGTAGACCGCCAGACCAATACCCATAAAGTTATCCCCCCGTGTGATGTTTTGATGTCTTGAGCAAGTGGAACGCAGATATTACGTAGTTGAGTTGAGTAGAGTAGAGTCGTACGACTAATCGTCGTGACTAACATGAGCGCAATGCCTCTGGGACACGAGCATAGGAGTGGCCTTGGCTGTCTGGCCAAGGCCATAAGTGTTGGAATGCGCATTGGCGCTGGTGTGGTGCCATGGCTCTTGGCGCCACGGCCTTGGCCTTTGGCCAAGGCCAACCTGTTGTGGCGCCATGGACTATGGCGCCACGGCCTTGGCTTTTGGCCAAGGCCAACCTGTTGTGGCGCCATGGACTATGGCGCCACGGCCTTGGCTTTTGGCCAAGGCCAAACTTGGACGCGCTTTGGCGTTGGTAGTGTTAAGGTGGCGCCAGGGCTTATGACACCATGGCCTTGGCTCCTGGCCAAGGTCCACTTGTTGTGGCGCCATGGATTATGGCGCCACGGCCTTGGCCTCTAGCAAAGGCCAGCCTGTTGACGGCTATGCTTCTCGTTATGGTCTTGGCCTTTGGCCAGACTAAGTAGGTTTGTGGCGTTTTACGCCATGGCCTTGGCCTCTTGGCCAAGGCTGATTTTCGTGGATCCATGGTGACTTCATGGTTTGTGGTGCCATGCTATGTGGCGTTTATGGCTTTGGCATCTGGCCATGGTCGACTTTGGGCAGCCTGTGCCTTAGTCGTGGTGTGAGTGCTTATGCTACAACACACTTGAGGTCATGGCGTGTTTATCCATGGTATGCTAGACCATCCTGAACTTGGGATTGGGTCCGCTTAGGCCTGTTTAGGATGGTGTATGCTTCCCAGAGAGCTCCGGCCCGGCCTGGGGCTTCAATATTTCCGAGGTTTGCACCAAGACTCGTATGTTGAGTCGTATTTAAGAGGAAATCCAGGAGGATGCGTCTCTGTTGATTCTTCACCATGTATCATTAAGTGGCCTGACTCTGGGCAGATCAATGGGTTTAATATGTTGGTGAGATCATTAGTACTGCTCTATGATATTACCCTCCCCACCGGAGTTATAAGAGAGAGCTCATAGAGAGTTTATTCGGCTCATGGAATGGGTTGCACTCTGAGCTATAGAGATGAGCCTGAATAGGCGATTGCCTTTAATATGACATGGTTTCGAGAGTGTTTTGACAATCTTGTCCCTCTCTCATTTTTCACCATCTACAATTTCATAGAAAAGTATCATGGTTAGCGTAAAAAATTTCCTTCTGCATATCATCATTTAGGAAGTATGTTTCCTCCGCAGTTAACCTTCAAACTCGGAGTCGAATAGATTTATATTCAATAACACGTCATATTTTAATTTCGGATATCAGCGTTTATGAAGCATGTTTCCTCCGCAGTTAACCTTCAAACTCAGAGATGAGTAGAGTAACATCCGCTGAAAGAGAGCACATATAGAGGTCCACAGTAAGAAGAGTCAGCACACTAAATAAATATTTCGATGGAAAAGTACTGTATGAGTATGAAATCTGCATAAGCACTTCTTACCCGACATCCAATAGATCTATACTAATACCAAGGTAATACAGACAGTATCGGATCATACGAGAGTGCGAAGATAATAAGAACAACATCGAGGACAATACATAAGACAATATGCTAGATAAGAACACGATTACTCATTAAATCTTTTGGTAACTAATACATGGATATGATCCTTAGAAGTTAGAGGAGAAAGCTAACCTAATCTCACCCTTCACAACTTAGGTTATACCAAAAATCCAACCCATACAATGTTTCTCGAGATCGCCTTATATAGGCCGAGTCGGTAGTGGTTTACAGCTAATAAGACAAGATACTCAATCGTGGTGGTGTCAGAGCTTGTCGAGTAAGGCGGTTCCTTCGGTGAGACCTCCGAAGATGACTTCAGGCTTTTATCCTTCGATGATCTAGGCGAGTCTTCTATCTTCGAGCTCTCCCTCGAGGTAACTCTGCAGGCTAATCCCGAAGTATGGCTGCATGCTTTCTGATAGGGCCTAGTCCTTCTGATATTGACACGTGTCCCGAGGGTGTTTTACCCTCCACAGTTTGCCTCTTTCCTTTCCTTGTATCGAAGATGCTTGGGAAGGAAATTCTTCTTCGCCGTCCTCTTCTCGCCATGCACTCCACTAGCTGCCAAATGTGACGTTTCATGACACGTTCTGCATGTTCCCGAGATTTTAGCTATCTTTTGACCTTCCCACCGGAAGCGCCAGTTTCCCTTCACTATTTAAGTTTCGGTTTCTCCCTCTAAATTTTTTTAGCCTTTTCGTACTCTCTTTCTTAGCTCCGACGCTTTTTTTCCGAAACCCTTAAAGTTTTATCTTTTGATCTAACTCTTGTTTGGTGCTTTCCTCTAGTACCCCTTGCTTTAATCTTCTTATTATTTCATAAAGACGACTCTTTTTCCCTTTTCATCACCTCTTAAATTCCTAATCAATCTTGCCTCTTCAACTTCCGGTGCCGGCGAGTTCTGTTCTTTTTCCTTTTGTTTTCCTCTCACGTCGTTTCCTTCTAAGGTTGACGTTCTCATCTCGATGATGAAGAACTTAGGTTTTAAGGATGATTCTTTCAATATAAAGGTCGTCGGAGCTCCGGGAAGCCGGCTGACTCCAGAATTAGTCGAGGAGTTTGGGTGCAACGAGGAGAAGCTCTTGGTCACGTTTCATCAAATTTCTGCTGGTTTGATTCCCCCTTTTTACCAACCTTCCAACCCTTTGTTTCTTGAAATTCTATGTTCCCTTCCCAGTCCTCGGGGGGTAATGCATCTCACTTGTAGCTCCATTCATCTTATCGATCAGTGGGTTTCCCGCTCCGAGGATAACTCTCCTGCTGGCTCTACAGCGAAGTTTTACTTTACTGCCAAAAATTTCTTTCAGCATTACGAACCATTCTTAACGCTGGACAACGAATTTGCCCCTTGGGGAGCCGGCTTTCGGACTGTGAAGGGTGGTGTGAATATTATTCCGGGGTCTTTAGATTATTCCATGGACGAAGACTGGTATTCGGAGCATGTGCTTCTGGAGGGTCCCATTCTTCGAGGCTGGAAGGATGCCGGTCGCTTCTATCCTCGGACAGAGTTCGAAATAGGACACGAGTTCTCGACTCAGCATCTGTTTATGATCCACTTTTCTGACGAGGAGAGGGAGCTGTCTCGCCAGATTTTAAAGAAGGGCAAAGGTGTTTCTGTTGATGCTTCGAGTAACTTAAAGCGTTCCCGAGCAGATGAGGAGACTATGGAGCAGGTAACAAATACCTTTTTAAGATTTTATTTTCTGGAGTATGAATACTTGCCTCTATTTGTTTCCTGAGGAAGACAAATTCTCATTTGCAGGGAAATGGTGTATCTGTGGATGGCTTGAGTGTGGAGAATGAATTGGTGGGCTTTGAGTTCGAGGAAAAAACCGAGGTTCCCAGACCTCGCAAGAAGTTTTTGTTTAAGAAATCGTCCAAAGTAATTCATCGCATCGAAACAAGGTGCCATCGAATCCTTCGAAGAAGAAGATGAAAGCGACTGCTCATGTCGAGCTGTCCTCGGCGAAGGCTGCTGATGTGCCTCCTGCCGATAAAACTATCGAGGAGGTTGCCGTTGTCAAGCCGAATGTTGCTGTGCCGAGTGTGTCTGCCTCTGCCTCTGTGATGATTGCTTCTTCTGCTGCGACCACTGCCTCAACCATGGTTGCTTCTGTTGTCGCAACCCCTGCCTCAGCTGAACCTTCTGTCTTATCTTCGAAGAAGATTATTCCTGTGGTTGATCTCCTTCTTCCTCAAAGGGATGGCTCGTCTGTTAGTATGGATCCTTCGAAGAATTTAGTTATCAGTTATCCTCGTAGTTCAACATTTTCACCTGCTCCTAGCTTTGCTAGCAAACACTCTCAACCATACACTGCGAAGAGATTTAAGGAGTGCTTTTTGAGAACCATAATCCGAGTGACTTTTCCAAAGAAATCTCATCTCGCTTTGATGCTCATGCCTCTGATCCCCTGGGCTGCCCTTTGGATCCTGAGTTTTGCAAGAAATTTGGCGCTGTTTTTGGAGGTGACCGTCTCAGGATGGAGTATGATCTTCGTCATCCGCCTTTTTTGTATGAGGAAAACCTCGTTATGCTTCAAATGGTTCGCTGCTTTTTCCTTGAAGTGTGAATAGTCATATTTTTTGGGGTTTTGGCTGAATATTTGGTGCCTTTTCATATTTGTCACATGGTAATTATCATGAGAGGAAATTTTTCCAAATGCAACAAGAGCTTGCCGAAGAAAAGACTCGTAGTTCTCGCGAGAGGAAGAATTTGATAGGTATGTATTTTGATATCCTGTGTTTGCATCTTACCTTGTAATTTTATGCTGAGAAAAATTTATTGTTGTCCAAAAAGCCGAGTTAGAAGAAGGGAAGAAGAAACTCCACGAGGCCAAGCTAGCTGTAAGCAATTCTCGAGAGTGTCGCAAGCCTTCGCATAGTGTTTCTGGCGATGGAGGTCATCGAGGTGAAATCGATAAGCTTATAAAAGAGAGGAATCAAGCCTGGGATGACCAAGATTACTATAAGAGAAAGAGGCGTGAAGCTGAAGATCTTCTTGCCGAGGAGAAAAGGAAAAGGGTTAAGGCCGAGCGCCTTCTTGAAGTGGAGAAGAATAAAAATGAGATTGTTGCCCGAAAAAATCACTTTTTTCAGCCGGATGTAGAACGCCTATCACGAGAGCGGGATGCTGCTCTTAGGGAAAAATCAATCACCGCCTCTGGCAGAGTGGTGATAGAGAATTTGGAGCAGGATATTAGGAATTTGAGGGTTCAAACGTCTGCGTTGAAGAACGTCAATAATGATCTAACTGCAGAGAATGCTGCTTTGAAGAAGGGCTGTAATGATATAAGTATGGAGCTTGCCAAGGCGAAAACTTCGAAAGATCATCTTTCTCGAATGATCGATGAATATCGGTTAGAACTTGCTAAGTTTGGGGCGGCTTCCTCTGAAGATATTAGGAAAAGGGCTACCTAGCCTCGCCTTACCAACCAACATGAGGTTGCTGAGTACATGGTTGTTAAAGAAAGTAGGGTGCTAACCCTGATCAAGTTGTTGTGATGTTCTTTGCTGTATTTCCAGATATCTCAACTTTTCTTGTTTCTGTTACTTGACAGGCATCGAAGCCAACTTGCAGAAGAAAGTTGCAGACGCTGTATCTGCGAGAGCCGAGGCTGTCAATCAGTCGGTGCTTGAAGCCGACCAAAAGTTGGAGTTTGAAAGGAGAGCAGAACAATTGCCGAAGGAGTTATCCGAGGAAGACGACGTCGAACTGCCGATGTGGACATGCTTTCCTAAGAGCTGGAGCTCGAACGTAAGCGTCATTCAGTGGATGTACAAAGGAGTGTTGAAGAAATGACTGCCGAACGAGATTTTCGCTTTAAGTGCCAGCAGGACCTTAGGAGTATGGTTACTGGTTTTTCCCTCGTCCATCATCAGTTAAGACATGGGTAGGCTATCGAAGAACTGCTTACTCGGTCTGCTTTGATTACCTCCCTGGCTACTATCATGGCCTGTCGAATACATGGTCGGTCGCTTTTTAGAGCTATCGGTATTGAGCCTCCTACCTATGGGGCCGTTGGTGCAAGGGATGCTGACGCGATACTTCCAGGCGACGAATACTTGCTTCCTCAGGAAGTATTTGTAAGGTTAGCTAGGGACGAAGCGCGAAGGAGAGGGCTACTTGGGAATATTCCTGAAGACAAAGGCCTTGATGATGATGAAGGTGATGGCGATGATGATTCCGATGATGGCCACTCAGGTGGCTCCGAAGGTCATGCCAAGGGAGGCCCCGAGGATGATTCTAAGGATGATTCCGATGGTGATTCGAAGGATAATCCAAAAGACGATCCCAAGGGCGATTCCAGAGGAAGCCCAAAGGACGGTCCCGAGGGTGACGTTTCGGCTGAAATTGGCAACACAGCCTGTGGTGCTGCACGGAGTCTTGGCGACGTTCAAGGTGGGACCACTGGTGGTGGTATGGTTGTCAGCTTTGATAAAGGGAGCAGTTATTTGTTTCAAGAATCCGCAGCCGCGTATAGCGAAGAGAGTGAGAGCGATTCGGAGCCCGTGAGGGAAATGCCTCCCTCGAGACAAGATCATTCTGGTTTTCGGACCTATGAAGAGGACTTGGAAGCTGATAGAGAGCTTTGGAATGACACCGAAGCGTTTGGAGAGCCCTCCCCTCGCCATGGTGTGCTATCTGACGAAGCTTCTCCCATGGTGTATCAGCGAAATTTTTTGCTTTTCCTTTTGCCTTTGGATACAAGAATTTTTTGTACCTGGAATCTCCCATGTTTTTGTGCTTACGTGCTGTGTTGACTATATTTTATGAAGAAGTCTTTTTCATTTGCTCAGAGTTTTCTCCTTTTTAGTTTTGTATATATTTGTTGAGAACTTCGTAGTTAGGTACGAAGTTGCTATTGTAATATTCTAGGTTCCTAAGGTTACTCAAGGTGCAACTCCAGGGCTTACTTCGATGTGGGAGATAGTAAACCAAGATAGTGGGGGCTTATGGATCACCCTTCCCAAAGGCTTTTAGCTACTTGCCTGTTTTAAAGCAACAAAGGCTATCGAGGCCATAGGTACCCGTTTTGCCTCAGAGTACTGGGTGGTTATCGAGGATACCGGGTATCCTCTATCCTCCAAGAGAACATGGCGGTGTTCTGATAATCCATTGGTCCCTAGTAAAGAAGTGGACTGACGGTGGGTAACTGCTATGTATATGCACTTCGATAATAAAGTAGCTCATTGGGGGAGTGCCGGTCAAGGCTAGAGCTTAGACATGGTACTATTCTCCTATCACGGCCTAGAATTCGACCCATCTGTATCTCGTTTAGCCCCTCATCGAGGCTATGTTTCGATTTTTTAGAGGAGGTCCCTCGGCTGCATAGTTCGCCTGCTATTCCCGTGAATACAAGCGAATCAGCTGCCTCGGGGTTCCATCCACCTTTAGATGTAGATGTTAATCCCATTTATCGTCCCCTCGACGCCTCAGAAAGAGAGGTCCTCATGGTCGTGTGGTGGTGGGTCCAAATGCTTAATTGGCTTATGTAGCCTAGATGCAAAGTACCCACCGCTAACGGGGTGTCTTGTGGGTAGATGACTGTGCCATATAGCTCGTAGGGCCCTTACGGCTTATATGATCATCAGCTCTGTGCCTGCTATTCGAGGTCTTTTTGTGTTTTTTGGCGTCTGGGCCTTTGGCGTTAGGCCTTTTAATTTATTTGCGTCGAGGCACTAGGGGAGATGGCGCATGGCCTGTTTGCTTTATATGGCGTGAAAGCCTTTGGAGGTTTGCCTATTCGGGTAGGACTTTTGCCTAACCAAGTAGGATCTGGAGTCTGGATCGAGGTATAGTGCCTCGAAGAGTACAATATGTATTTACTTAACAACAGGCCAAGCTGCTTCTTTTATTTTCTCATTCTAAAACTGACATATCTTATGCGTTGCTTACATACGTGGTTCTAATTGAGGTGTTTCAGATGCTTCCCCTCAATTGGGGTGCTTAGCTTCTGTCCTTCGAGATTGACTAGGCTGTACGTGTTGTTACTGAGCACTTTTTCGATGACGTAGGGCCCAGCCCAAAATTGCTCCTCCGAAGTATCTTTCCTGGTGTCAGTCGAACAAGCCTTGTTGTCAGATTCGCTTGGTGTTAGTGCCTTATTGCTTGATACGAGGAATTGCTCTCTGTGCTCGGTATGATGACCTTTTCCTTTGCTGATAGGTCGAGTGCCTTGCTTGTGGACGACTGGGCTTCTCATGGTAGTGTCGGCCATTCCAGCCTCAACGTCAGCTATGAACTTTTATATGCATGACTCTGTTATCTTTTGGTGTTTGGCTTCACTTGGAGAATCCTTCCTCGAGTGCTCCGTCGTCTGAACATCGATTTCGTTGCATAGACGAGCTTCGGTAGGGTCACCGAGGATTTCTGCGATTCCGAGTGGCGTTGGGAACCAGATTCTTCTGTGCAGAGTAAAGGGCACTCCTAAGATGCTGTGAAGCCAAGGTCTTCCCACAATTGCATTGTAGGGCGAGTCTATGTCAACTACACAGAATGATATGGGATGTTCCAGCTTTCCAACATGAATTAATAACGATAACTCTCCCCTGGGCATCGAGGGTTTTCCGTTGAAGCCATAGACATTGTACGAAGAAGGCACCAAGGCTCTTTCCTTTCCAAACATCTTGTCGTAGGTTCTTCCGAAGAGTATGTCCACAGAACTTCCTGGGTCCACGAGTATTCTAGGCATCACCGTCTTCTCGATGTGGAGCGTGATAACTAAGGGATCATTGTGTAATCTTCCCTCATCGGGAATGTCTGCTGCCGAAAAGAAAACTGGGCGCCTCTGCCATTCTTCCAGCTGCCCTTTCATTGCTACGCTTAATATTTCCTTTCCCTCAAAGTCTCTTTTGTGAATTCTATCAGTAGGGATGCCTTCGAAATTTCATCCACAGATATCTGCGTGAACTATGGAGTTGCAGTCGTCAAATCTTGGGACTCTTTGGTCAATGGTTATTACGTATGCTTCGTGCTTCTTCTCCTCTGGTTGCGGCTTATTTGGAGGTGGTTTTGGTAGTTCTAGGAAGTGCTTAAATTTTCCTTTTGAGATGAAAAAGTAGATTTGATCTTGCGCGGTGACGCAGTCCTCTGTTGTGTGCCCATAGAATTGATGGAATTGACAATAATCCCTAGAGTTTCGAGTGTGCTTTGGCTAGTTTCCTCTGCTCCTCGAGTATCTCATCCCGCCTGCCAGTTCTGATTGCTCGATGCTTCGGAGAGCGTCCTAGATGGTTACACACAGCTTTGGCAGCTTTCTATCTTGAAATGCAGGGAAACCTGGTCTTTGTACGCCGAACTTTCTGCCTCCCTCCTGTCCTCTTTGAGCACCGCTGTTTTTAAATTCCCTTCGAGAGTCATTACCTCTACTGTCATTGTGCTTCCTATTGTCATGATATCTTCCGTCACCAAATTTTCCCTCGCTTCCATATCTCCCTGCATCGTCCTGCCTCTCTCGCTTTGAAAAGTCCCCTGTCTGGTGGTTCGTGGCTTGATCTCGCTCTTCGAGTGACAAGTTGTTTATGGAGTGCACCTGTTTTGATATGGCTTCTCTCCCTTGGGTCGATTGCTCCCTGATTTCATCCAGTGTGATTCTCTCCTTTTGGTACTTTCGGAGGTCTTGTAGTGTCTCCACATTCTTGGAGAAGAGTCTGTCATACAATGGATGGTTCTTGTCGAGTGCATTTAGATATGCCCTCACCTTGCCTTTTTCCGAAGCTCCATTTCCTACTTCGACGCACTGAGCAGTCCACCTGTCTGTCAAGCTTTTAATGGATTCTTCAGGTCTGACTCTAATGCTGAACAATTTCTCTACTCCTAGCTTTAATGAGTTGTTGTACAAGAAATGAAGTATGAATACTTTGGATAGCTCTTCGAAAGACGAGATCGAACTGGCTGTTAGGTTTTCATACCAAGCCAAGGCTTCCCCTTTCAAGCTAGAAGGAAAATACTTGCAAAGCACCTCGTCTTTATCAGCATAAGCCAGGAATACTCGTAGATACATTTTGATGTGCAGAGTTGGGTCTCCTGTCCCATCGAAGATTGATACGTATAATCTCTGTACTCTTGATGACTAGAGTTATTAGGGCGGAATTCGAAATAACTATAGACGAAAGATAGGTAAAACGTAGACACGAGAACTGATTTACGAAGAAAGATATCTTCTCTAGATTATGAACAAGACAATATTACAATTCTCTCTTTCACGCTCACAATCTGCTAAGCTTGCTTTTGCAATACAATGATTACCTCACAAACTTCTTCTCTAGATTACTAGATGCCTACGGTGTCCCCAAGCTATGAGCTAGGCACCTCTATATATAGTGGTTCGGTTTCCCAAATCCTCTTAGGAATCTATTTCCTAATCTAAGAATCCTTCTTTATAAAGAATCCTTCTCTATATAGGAATCCTTTCCTAAATAAAGTTCTTCCCTCAATTAACTCAAGGTCGACTAAGTTCCTAAAGAGACTAGGATACACCTGTATCATGGGTCCCCCCTTTAAGAACTTGAACTCCCGTGAGAGTTAGAAATGGAGATTAGGGAACTTGAGAGTTCCTTTATCCCTGTTGAACCACTTAGCCTTGCTGGGAACTTGACCTTGACATCCAATCAGGAAAGCTTCTCTTTCTCCTTGCCGTGTCTTAGTCACTCTTCGTGTACGAGTAGAAAATCTGCATAGGTACTCGTGGTACCACATCCATC
>JAJJMA010317369.1:0-26827 GCA_023529015.1 Papaver nudicaule
TTTTGATACTCCAGTTGTTGGTTGCGAACTCATTCCAATTGTTTCCCTCCATTCTGAAGAAGCCAAAGTCATTCCTGACGACGTATTGGAATTCAACTGGTTAGTTTTCTTGATTACTTACTTCCTGAATATCATTATTAGAGTTTAGATTTTCTTGGATATGATTGTTTCGCTGATTTCTTGAATATTTTCTGTCAAATTTTACAAGTTTAAGTATTCTTGGATCATCATCTTTGAAATCTTGAATTTGGTTTATCAAATTCTTTGTGAGAAACAAATGTAGATCGCGTACTTACTAGTTAGGGTTTGTAGTGGAAAACATAGAGATGTTCACAAGTTCTAGAATTAGATTGAGTTTTAGAATGCACTGATTTTTGGTAATTTAGGTCCTAAATTAAAATCCAATCTTTTGTAATTCATTTCTTTTTATGTGAACTAAGCAGGTATAGACTAGAGAGCCAAGAGAGGCCCATCTGTTGTATGCACCCTAGTCAAGTAGCTACTCTCCAGTGCAGAGATTGTGCAGTGTCAGAGAAACATGTTAAAGAGAGTTTTCACTGCTCTCTGAGGTGTTACCAAGATCAATGGCTTAGCCACCACAAGCGTCATTCTGAAGTAGCTGCCCTGTTACGGACGGCTACAAATGTTGTTGATCATGGCCGTGAATGTGCTTGTCCCTATTGTTCAGATTTTGATAAGTATTCATTGGTTAACAAGGAAAAAAAAATAGTACATGAATTATGTGTTAAAGTGGGTTCTTCAAAGACCTACTTACCCACAATAGAAGATTTTGGATATAAACTAAAACTAGAAGCTGTTGCAGCATTCTTTTGTGAGGGAAAACCTCGGATGCAAGTTGAAGTAAAGACAAATCATGTCATCATGGCGCCTCCTCCTCGCTATATGATTCCAGTCACACCCCTGGGTGGTTTTAGTAACTTCAATTTGGAAACAGAAATCTGTTTTAGTAGGTCTTTTAGCGTGCTTTCCTACAATATCCTTGCTGAAAAGTTAGCTACTCCTGGTAGATACAACTACTGTCCTGCTTCGTTTCTTAATTGGGAATACCGAAGCCAAAGTTTGCTCCGTGAGATTATTAGATACGGCGCAGATGTCATTTGTCTTCAGGAGGTGCGTTACTAATATATATGTTATCATTTTGTTAAGGGGAAATCACTGTTAGTATTAGTTTTATCTTTACCTAGTTGAAATCTGTATAATGTGTTGTTTTCTGTTAATTAGGTACAACATGATCACTTTGAGGAGTTCTTTATGCCCAAGCTCGAAGAAATTGGCTATTCTGGTATATATAAACGAAAGACTGAAGGGGTATGCATCTCACTTTAACATGTATACTTGAAGTTGTAATTTTTGGTACTTTTCCTTTTTCAGTCTTGATATCGTTCAATGCTAGGGTGTCTGGAAAAGGTTTTGATAGTCCTAGGCCTTTATCTGGATTTCAGAACACGACTATCTGTAAAAGAAATTTACAGATTGCTTCTAAAAACTATTTAGGAAATTTCAGATAGCTTGGTCACTAATGTGTGGGAGTTCCATAAATTATTTCTTTCATAAGTGGGTTAACTCTGAGACAATCTGATAAATACACCTCAAACCGATGCATGTGGTTTAAAGTCAATCATTTGAACGACACTTTTGTGAAGAAAAAAAATGTAATGCTCACTTTTGTTTCTCAGCTTTTAAATTATCTTCTTCTCATGAAAATTTTGCAGCTGTTTACCTTTAAGAAAATGAACATATATGATGGGTGTGCAACATTTTTTCGCCTCAGTAAATTCCGGCTAATTGAGAAATATGAGGTATGAACCTTGATTTCTTATTTCAATTATTGATTTGAACGGTTCACCAAATTTAAAACATCTCATGTTTTGTGTTCAAGCTTGAGTTTAGAACTACTGCACAAAAAATAGCCTGGACACATAAGCAAGACAAGCGTCATAATATGATGAAGGTGATTGTTTCTAACTTTCTATTAGTTTGTTGTCCTTCTGTTGTACTGTCTGAGTGGTTTTAGTGGTTCAATCCTTTTCATTCATTCCAATTTCAGATTTTAGAATTGTTAACAGTTAAATTGCTTTTGTTTGTGTTCGCATTGACATTTAGTTATTGTTATTTGCAGGACAATGTTGCACTTACAGTCATATTGGAGACAATTAAAGCTGAACCAGTTTCTGACACATCAAATCATAGAATTTGTGTGGTATGACATTCATCAAAATTTCGAAGCATAATCATTCGTCTATTGGTCTTAGGCGTCTGATCTGTTTAAATTGATAATCTCAGGCAAATGTTCATGTATCTGCGGATCTTGAGAATACAGATGTAAAACTATGGCAGGTATTTTTTGGTTTTCTTATCACATCCCCTTTCGTATTTGTCGTTTAAATTGATAATCTCAGACTAGTTAATTCTTTCAACAACTTGTTATCGCAACAGGTTGGAACCCTTATTGAAAATCTGGAGCGAAATGTAGCTCATTTGAAAATTCCGATTCTCATTTGTGGGGATCTTAACTCTTGCCCAAGAAGGTTGTTCCTTTCTCCCTGCCAATGAGGTTTTTCTCCTTCAAAGCTTACTAGTATTAGCTGTAATTCTTGGCACAGAAAAACCTAGTTTTTTTTTTTCAAACATATTATTTTAATTCAATTGCTCCATCTCCTAGACAAATAGTGAATTCAGTTCCATAAATATTAGTGCTATGTTTTTTCCGTTAAAGTTGAAGGGGGCTTCAGTTATTGGAGTTACTTTGCCAGTGACTTGAAACTGACATTTTCTTTTCTGTTTCAGTGCTGCTCATACTCTTGTAATTAAAGGCCGAGTGGACCGTAAACATGAAGAATTGGTGAACACTCCTGAGGAACTGATTAAACATCTCAAGCTTTCACACAAATTGCTGCCTCTGGTAGGAATAATGTTATTTTTTTCTTCGTATTTTCTCTTTTATCTGTGCATCGTGTTTTCCTCTTAGAGATCTTTCATAATACGAAAATAAAATCTTAACGCCAGCAACATGATGATCCAGTGGAAATGCAACATTTTGAGGATGAAAACATCATGGATTTCCACATTCATGACTGATGACACTTGAATGTTCTTTTCTAGGCTAGTGCATATTCATCATATTCGTCCTTCTCAAGAACAAAAAATGAAAATGTGATGGATTCTGATACGAAGGAGCCTATATTCACCAATGCTGCACAAAATCTCCATATTGCAATAGATTACATTTTCTATACAGGTATTTGCCATTCCTTGTGGACGTTTAAATCTACTGGAAGAAATTGCAGTTAATTTCTCTTGATGATTATTAGCTAATATAATCGAGATGGCCTTTGTTCTGCGGTAATTTTTATCGCATGTTTTGAGTTCAAATTCTTTATGACTTCACAGAGAGTATGTTGACAGTGAAAAGTCTACTAGACCTACTCGACGAGGAGTCTGCAATTAAGCATACAGCTTTTCCTTCACCGTTGTGGTCATCAGATCATATTGCATTGATGGCTGAATTCTCGTGGAAGAGTCCAAGCTTAGATCAATTTACTGATACTCATGGTGCCTTGAAATTTTCGCCATTGTACTTTTATGGGTATGATAAACTTAACCATCATATTGACACGGAGTTCTATACAAAAGAGGAGCTATTCTGAAATTCAAATGTAGTATTGATGACATCCTCTGTTGTTTACACCAGTGTTTGAGGATGACAATTACCAAACGTATTACAGTCAAAAACAGTGTATGCCCCATCCCAAAAAAGAGGGGGGGGGGTGGGGGGCGGGGAGGGGGTGTTGTACATAAATATATACGGTAACTTGGCACATTTCATTACTCTGTCAACTGGTTTCAGGTTACCAGTGCTCTCATGAGCTGACGAATAATTTGAGGTATCTCTTTTGAGTAGCCAGTTAAATCACAATATCTGGCTGTGGTCACATAATTCTGTACGAAGGATTGATCAGACCCATGGCTGCCAATTTACCCTGCCCCACCTTTCTGACACAAACTACATGAAGTCCATCCAAAATAAGGCGCCCTAGAGTTAATGACTCAATAGCATACATAATCCACAGCAATCCGATGGCCGAGAAAAGTCTGTTCTTTCAAAGAGAAGATCGCTTTTTAATGATTTTTGATTTTTATTACATTGTTCTACTTTGTACAGTTGTTTGCAAAAGAGGCAAGATTCCATTTTTCATTAGTACCTGAGAAATTATATTTCAGATTTCATTAATGGTGTTTAACCAGAAGTTTTGATAAAAGATAAAACAAGACACAGTACAGACCTTATAAGGCAAAACAAGAAATGAAAAAGACAGCTCATAAATGAGCACAACCGACTCTACTACACTCTCCTGAAATGTCGCAGTCTACAACTGTCACCAGACAAACAACTATAACAGAATTAGTCAATACTAAATGCTGACTAGGATGTAGAATCCTTTACTCCCCCTCAAACGATACTTGTGAAACATGTAGTAGTTTTCCCTGACAAAAGATAAAAGCTAGAGATGGCAATCCTTTAGTAAAAATGTCAGCTATCTGCTCTTCTGAAGGAATGAAGTGTACTGTCACCACACCAGCAACAACAAGATCTCTGATAAAATGATACTCCAGCTCAATGTGTCTTGCTTTAGAAAAATTAACAGGGTTCAAAGCTAATCGCCTAGCACTTTGATTATCACAGAACACCTGAAATGGTCTTGACAATGGAATGTCCAACTCACCCATTAGATAAAAAATCCACATAATTTCAGTAGCCATTACTGACATAGCCTTGTACTATGCTTCTGTTGTTGATTTAGCAACAATAGGTAACTTCTTAGAAGACCAAAAAATAGGAGAAGTACCCAAAAATATAGCATAACCAGAAGTAGACTTTCTGGTGTCAGGACATGTTGCCCAGTCAGAGTCTGAATAGCCCTGCAGTGTATAATCACCACCCTGTAGAATAATTCCACTGCCTAATGAGCCTTTGAGAAATCTGAAAATCCTTTTAACTAGAAGAAGATGGACATCAGTAGGAGCATGCATATATTGACTAACACAACTCACTGCAAAAGCAATATCAGGCCTGGTCATAGTCAGATATTGCAATGATCCAACCAAACTTTTATACTCAGTAGGAGACTCCAACAGATTCCCATCATGTACTGAAACTCTCTGTCCCTTTGCCACTGGAGTCTTGCAGGGTCTTGCCTCCAACATATTTGCCTTTGTAAGTAGATCCATAGTATACTTATGTTGAGACAGAGTGAAAGTATTAGTAGCATCATCTCTAACTGCTTCTATGCCGAAAAAGTAGTGTAAAGGACCTAAATCCTTCATTGCAAACTGACTGCTCAAACAAGTAATGAGAGAATCAATTAATGTCTGACTACTGCCAGTGAGTATAATGTCATCCACATAAAGAACAAGAATCAGACATTCTGATCCAGTGTTGAAGATGAACATGGAATTATCAGCCATAGACTTTGTGAAGCCATTTTTAAGCAGAAATGAGTTAAATCTCTCAAACCAGGCCCTTGGAGCCTGTTTTAAACCATAAAGAGACCTTTTTAAATGACAAACATGATTGGGTTTTGTTGAATCAATGAAACCCTGATATTGAGCCATATACACATCCTCATTAAGGACTCCATGAAGAAATGTTGTTGAGACATTTAGCTGCTTAACAATCCATTTTTTAGTCAATGCATGAATCAAGATTATTCTGATTGTTGTAGCTTTTACTACAAGACTAAAAGTCTCAGTATAGTCTATTCCTTCTTCTTGATGATATCCTTTTGCTACAAGTCTAGCTTTAAACCTTTCAAGAGATCCATCTGACTTCAATTTCAACTTATAGACCCACTTACACCCAAGAACATTCATATCAGGCATATGAGGAACTAGTATCCATGTATAATTTTTCATTAAAGCATCATATTCTTCCTGCATGGCTTTAGTTCATCTATCATCCTTAATGGCAGTCTTATAAGTTTTAGGTTCACTGAGTGTTGAAAGGATTGATGTAAAAGCAAGTGGTATAAGATGTTTAATGCTCACAAGAGAAACAAAATCAGGTGGTAAAGCTTTAGGTTTGTGAATACCTGACTTTGACCTGGTGATTCTGGATGAAGTAGAAGGGATGTCAGGATCTGAAGCAGTAACTACATCTTCAGATGAAGTATCAGAAACAGAATTAGGCAAGCAAACATCCATGTCTTCATGAGAAAATGACTTAGTGATAGTTGATGAATCTGAAACTTTTGTAGAAGAACTCTGTTCTGACATTGGAGGAGCAATATCTTCATGTTGAGCAAATGGAAAAACTGATTCTTCAAAGGTGACATGCCTGGATATGAACACCTTCTTTTGATAAAGAGCATATCATCTATAAACTTTGTGAAAATAACTATAGCCAAGAAAAGCACACAAAGTTGACTTGGGACTAAGTTTATCTTTTCTATAGCCTGTGAGATTAGGATAGTATGCACAACCAAAGACCTTGAGAAAAGAATAATCAGGAACCCTATGAAATAATATCTCAAATGGAGACTGGAAATCAATTATCTTAGAGGGTGTCCTGTTGATGATATAAGCAGCAGTCAAATAAGATTCAATCCAAAACTGCTTGGGCATAGAAGCCTGAAATGCTAGTGTGTTACCCATCTCAGTCACATGTCTATGTTTCCTTTCAGCAACTCCATTTTGTTGAGGAGTTTTATGACATGACAGAGTGATAAATATACCACATTCATTCAAATAATCACCCAACTGTCCCTTAGTTAATTCATAAGCTCCATCTGTTTGAAAAATTTTGATTGAAGTAGAAAGAAGATTTTCCGCAGTGGCTTTGAAGTGCTTAAAACAAGTTAGACTTTCTGTTTTTACCTTAATTGGATACAACCAGTTATATCTGCTGTAATCATCTATGACAATGATGTAATACCTGTATCCAGAGAAAGACTGAACTGGAGAAGGACCCCATGTGTCACAATGAATAATTTCCAATTGTTGAGAGAAAACTCTAGTTGACATGCTGAAAGGTAGCTTAGTATGCTTACCAAGCTGACAAGAGTGACACAATGTGGTCTCTATAGCACCAGAAAGTTTGACACACTGTTCTTTTTGCAAATGTTGAAGAACTGATCCTGACAAATGCCCAAGTCTTTGATGCCAAACTGAAGCTGGAGCTTGAATAAACAAGAAAGAAGTATGTGCTCACTTCAATTCAATTGTAGTGTTTGAATTGAATTGCAGCATTCTTTCAGTGTTTCAGTGTTTGAATCTTTAATGCAGCATCCAGTTGCTGAAAAAGTGATAGAACATGAATTTTCTTTGACAAATTTGCCAACAAAGAGGAAATTTCTTTGAATTTGATGGACATATAACACTTCTTTTAACTGAAAATCTGAAGACGCAGTAAGTACATCAGAATCACCAGTTAAAGAAATTGGCAGAAAAGCTACATTACCAACCATTACTTTATCCTGACCAAGATAAGGATTAGGAGATTGAAGCAAAGCTGAATCATTACTCGTATGAGTGGTGGCACCAGAATCAGGTAGTCACTGAACAAAATTAGCAGAAGATCTTGAACTATTTCCACTAACATGATCACTAGAAAAAGCTACAAATTTTTCTTCTGGAGAATCAATATAAGTTTCTTCCTCCGAAGGTGGATCATCAGAAATCTGAAAACCTGAGAATGCTTTATCTAATTTGGATGGCGAAGAATGTCGTGCAGTGGTATACCTATATGAGCACTTAACGGTTGTATGACCTGTACACTTACAAATCTGACAAACCGCAGTAGAATAATCCACAAATGACGATCTACTAGAACTAGGTCCCTTATCAGATGCATTCTTGAATGAAGTATCATGTGATTTAGAAAACGATGTAGATCTAGCAACAGTAGGCTTGGAGAAATTACCTGATTTCTTTGTGTAAAAAGCAGATGTAGTTGATGGATCAAGAAATGCAGGAGAACTTGAGGAAGATTGTCTACCTAACATCCACTGTTCATGATTGAGAATCCTTGCTAAAAGATCATCAAACGAACATTGTTTACGCTTGTTCTGAATATTGATGATGAATTGATTATAGTCCTCTCCTAGACCATTCAGAGTATGCATAACCAGATCAGTATCACTAACAGTTTCTCCAATAGCTTTCAATTGATCTGAGATTGATTGTAATTCATTCAGATATTCAGCAACTGACAAATCGTTCTTCTTAAAACTTTGCAACTTAGTTTTCAACATTGATTTTCTTGAGAACGATTGCTCCATGAAATTCCTCTTTAAATAATTACAGATTTCTTCAGAAGATGTAAAACCAGAAACAACTGCTTGCAACGAATAAGAAAGTGTTGACGTAATACATCCCATCACAAAGCAATCAAGACGATCAAACTTGACAAACATAGGATTTAACCTTTCAAAATTTGGTAAATGTACATGAGGCTTAGTAACACTACCATCTAATAAATCTGTACTACGAAGAATATTCTGGATCTGATTCTTCCAAATCATGTTGTTGGTAGAATCAAGTTTAATGGTGACGAAATTTTGAATATTAGAAAAGGGAAAAGGAGATACAACTACTAGATCAGCGGAAGTAACAAATTGTGATGCCATTAGATCTGAAAGATATTTCACTAACAGAGAATACAAGAAAAGAATTGCAGAAATCAAAATTTCGGAAAAGAAATCAAGATAAAGAAAGATTGTTTCACTTTCTGAAGAAACAATAACAAGTTGCAGAAAAAGAATTTCTGAAAATTTTGAAGATACTTGTTGAAGGATCGAAAACTAGTAACTGATACCATGAAAAATTATATTTTAGATTTCATTAATGGTATTTAACCAGAAGTTTTGATAAAAGATAAAACAAGACACAATACAGACCTTATAAGGCAAAACAAGAAATGAAAAAGACAGGTCATAAATGAGCACAACCGACTCTACTACACTCTCCTGAAATGTCGCAATCTGCAACTGTCACCAAACAAACGACTATACCATAATTAGTCAATACTAAATGTTGACTAGGATGTAGAATCCTTTAGTACCTCCTATACAAAATCATGATAGTTAAAAGAGTCGTCGTAGATCATATCATTTAACTGAACATCACAAATAAATACCAATTCCGCCATTCCAGAATCTAAAAACCAGGTAATAGGGCCAGGTTAATTAGTCTTATCTATTTTGCCCGAAACAAAAACAAATTTCACGGAGCTGCAAATTCCAGAAGTGTAGGGATCATCAAATGGTCTAGCCATTTCTCATGTGTTTTTCAACCAAGTTGAATTAATTAAATTAAAGCAAATTGAAGAAGTACTACTATACATCCTACTCTTTCTGATAGTGTGTTTAACATCACTCCAACTATTCTTAGTGATGATAATGATGTCTCTCTGATTAGAATACCCACTAGTGAGGAAAATTGGACAAATTATCAAAGATATGCCAGCATGGAGCTCACCAGCGCCTGATGGGTTTCAAGCTGGCTTTTACCAGACACAATGGAGTATTGTAGGTAATGATATTGCTTTCGTTGTTCAAAAAAGTTTCGAGTGTGGTTTTATGCCTAGAATCATTAACAAAACATATTTATCTTTAATCCCCAAATGTGATAAACCTAAGACTCCTGTTGATTTTAGACCAATTGGTCTATGCAATGTCACTTATAAAGTGATATAAAAAATCTTAGCAAATAGGATTAAACCATTATTGAAACACTTAATCTCACCTTTTCAGGCTGCTTATAAAATTGGTAGAGCAATTTATGATAATATCATTGTTGCACATGAATTAATTCATACTATGAAACATAAAGAGGGTTATGGGGGTACTATGGCACCCAAACTTGACCTCTCTAAGCTTTTGATAGGTTAGAATGGCCTTTTCTGTTGGGTGTGCTTAAAATTTTTGGTTTCAATATGATGCATTTTGTGGTTTAATAGAACAATGCATATCAACTACTACAATCTCTGTTCTACTTAATGGTTCACCCTGTGATGAGTTCAGACCTATTAGAGGTCTAAGACAAGGAGATCCTTCATCTCCTTATCTGTTTATACTAGCAATGGAATATTTATCTAGAAGTTTTTCTCCTGCAGAGACTAACCATTTGTTTTTTGGAATCAAAGCATCAAGAAATGGCCCTGCTATCTCACATCTTATGTTTGCAGATGATATCTCATCTTTACTAGAGCTGATATGCATAATATAAGAGGTATTTTGGAGACACTTGATGCTTTTGGTAAGGTTTCTGGTCAATTACTTAATTTCATTAAATCTAGTGTTTACTTCATTGAAAACTTGAGTCTTGAGAGGAAGTTTGATCTAGCTAAGGAACTAAATATGAATATTATGAATGACTCAGATAAATATCATGGTGTCATTCTTCTACTTGAAAGAAATAAGCAGGCAACATTTAAGTCTATAGTCCAGTCCTTTGACACTAGACTTAAAACCCAGAAAGGTAAATCACTTAACCAACCTGCAAGATCAACCATGGTGAAGCATGTTCTCAATGCTATGCCTACTCACCAAATGGGATGTTTTAGAATTCCTAATACTGTGTTATCTAAATTAGACTCTATACAAACCCATTTCTGGTGGGTCACAAAGATAACAAAGGAATGTGCCTCATTGCTTGGGATAAAATGTGCATTCCAAAGGCCTTAGGTGGACTAGGATTTAGAAATTTAGATTAGTTCAACACTGCAATGCTTACTAAGTTAGCTTGGAAAGCATGTAATGAGCCTGATTCTCTATGGGTAAGAGTAGTTAAGGCTAAATATGCTAAGGATAACAGTTTTCTTCAGGTTGGAGATGAACCTAAAGATGACTGTTCATGGATATGGAGAAGTATTCATTCAGGGTTACAAGTTGTTAACAAAACTACATTTGGTTAGTCAAGACTAAGATAGACATTTGGCTAGATTGTTGGGTTATAGGTTTAAATAGCCCACCTAAACCATCCAATGGTTCATCTAGTCATATTACAGTTACTAAGGTATGTGAGTTATTCATGCACAACATTAGAACTTGGAATACTGAACTGATACTCTCTTTGTTTACTCAGGATAGTGCTGCTAAAATTCTAGATATGCTTGTTCCTAGTACAAGTGAAGACACTATGCTTTGGAAACCTAACATAAAAGAAAAATTCAGTGTCACGAGTGCTTACAATACTCTTTGCACTACTGAACTAAATCATGATGTAGCTACTGATCCAATTCCTAAGGCAATTTGGTCAACCTTATGAAAGCTTAAACTCCCTCATAGAGTACAAATTTTCATTTGGAAAAGCTTAAAAAGAATATTACCCACTAGGGATAGATTAGATAGACACAAATCAAATATTGAAACTCATTGTACTTTCTGTAATCACTATCTGGAAATAACTGATCATATTTTCTTCTACTGTGCATATACTAGATCTGTCTGGTTAGGAAAACATCAACATTGATGTTATTTTACAGCATTATGGGGACTACCACAGTTGGGTTATCAGTTGGTTAGACAAAAGTAATCAATCTCAGTCATCACCTTTCACTACTGATGAACTAACTCTTTGCAGGTTTATCTGCACCACTTGGATGGTTTGGAAAGATAGATGCACTCTAGTCTTTCAGAGAACAAAACCATATGCTATTAGCACCATTGCCAGAATACGCAAATCAATTAACCAATGTTGTCAGTCTATGAATTCTACAGGTGCAGCTAATATTCCAAATGTGCAGGTCAAAGAATGGATTCCACCAGATGAAGATTATGTCCAAATTAACATTGATGCTTCTTATATTTAGAATACAAATGTGGGTAGCATTGGACTAATTATAAGAAATTCTGCAGAAATCTTCTTAGGAGCCAAAAGAATGTATTTTGGGGGAGGGTTGCATACTGAAGTGGGAGCAGAACATTTGGAATGCTTAGCTCTCAGGGAGGATGCAATTTGGGTAGCTGGATTGCGGTATCAGAAGGTTATCTTTGAATCTGATTGTGACAATGTGGTGAAATCCATGGAAGGGAAGGAGGTGCAAGTACACTGGTCAATTCAAGGAATAACTGATGATACTACAAGAAGATTTCAAGACTCTAATTTCTGGTGTTGTAAGTCAATAAATAGATTAGCCAATAATATTGCATATTGTCTAGCTAAAAAAGCTAGAGAAGAACAATCAGGTTTTGAATTTTACAATTTATTTCCACCAGACATTATAAATTAGTTGGAAGTGGATAGTAAGTTTCTGTAATATTTTAAGTAATTAATGAAAAATCTTATTTGCATAAACAAAAAAAGCAATAGAGATTTATTAGATCAGTTGGAATTGGTGTATGAAATTCTAAATCGGTATGGTCTGCATCTGAATCGGAGTCTTGGTGTTTCATGTTCTTGTCTTAGTATTTGTAGTTGTTGTTGTAGGCGTTTGGGTGGTGGTTGTTGCTTCCATTTTTTTGTTTGTGATCTTAGAGAATCTCCAACAATTGGTGCTAAAAATCACATGTGGAAGTCTTATGTAAACTTTTATGTATGAGTTTATATACCTGCCATGAACAATACTATTTATTTTATTTTGGGTCATAAACCATAGGTTGTAAGCATAAAATAATGAACATGGATATAACTATCTAAAACAATAAATTGATTTGCTTTTGTTAAACATGTTTATTTTATTCTTAAAAGATTAAAGTAAAAAAAAAATGGTTGCATTTGTGACATGGAGGTCTAAATGAAAGTCTAGTTACGAGTCTTAAGACTGTCTTCAAGACCTTTTGATATCCGTGTCATGTCTAAATTAGAGCTCCTAGCTTGTAAGATCTAACCACTGAAGATGAATATTTGTAAAATGAGGGTCTAAAATCATATGTGGAGTATAAAAATAAAATTTACACTAGTTGTCGTGATGCTCTTAGTTGTAGCATGAGTTCTTAGTTAAGAGCTTCATAACAAATGTTAAGAGCATCGCTCAGTTGAACCCACTGGCGTTGTATGTCAAATCAGTTGTCAAGTTTAAATGTAAAAACACAATCCTTGGTTTAGTCTACTAATGTCATTCTCAGACTAAGATTAGATTTGCTGGTTGAGTCGAATACCCTCGAAGATTGAAGACCAAAACTTACGCGAAGGTATCCTATGGAATTCATCATCAAAAGGTTAGCAACGATTATTCCTTAAGACCCTTGTTTACTCTATCAATCGATCATTATAATCAATGACTTTTCGAATGATTATCAATAAGGATCTTATAACGATACAAGGGATTCACCCGTGCCGCAGACGGCACATGACTATTAAATATTATACATTGTTATCCCGTTACCGAATTAGAGAGCACTTTAGCCTCGGCTTCATGTTTGTGCACTTCAGTTTTTTTTTAGACGGTTACCAACTATTTGACTCAAAATTTCCGATAGTCTTGGTAGTGTAATTAATAATACATATGATAATTAGTACATTAGATCCTCATTAAAACCCCATCATAGACAAATCCCCACCTTCCATCAGTTGCCATAAAACCTCATCAGAACCTCATCATTTATGTAGCCAATTTAAGTGAATCTCTAATAAAATTGGCTGATTTAGGGGCCTCTCATTTTGGAAACTCCCAGACATCCAAACCAATTTTCCAAGTCAATTTGTAATATCATAATGATTGCTTGATATAATTAGTCCATTAAGAATTTACATAAGATGATTGCAGTATGGGTTCTCTTGTGTTCAGGTTGGTCGTCATGCAATTCTGGGTTATCATTTTTGTTTGCTTTCATTGTATTTTGATCTGTAACACTAAACTAATTGTAACTGAATTGCTTATCCAAATAATATGACCTACCTTTCAAAAAATAAATAAATAATCTTTCATATTACAGCTCCATTAATATAATAAAAGACAGGTAAGTTTCCCCGGTACAACTTGAATTGAAAGGATTGAGAATGTCATAGGCAGCTAAATATGACATTCATTTGTATAAATTTTTTCCTCAAAAATTCATTTCCGATTGTATAAGAGGACCTATAAGAGGAATGGGTCCGTGAACCTAATATGTTGCCTGGATGTTGATTTCAATGAAGAAATCCATGTTAATTCTACCAATGGTTTGGCAACCCACAACACCCAAGGAAATTAACAACACCCAAGATACCCAAGGAAATTAACAACAGCTGAACAAAGCTAAGCAAAGTAATTAGCATTTGAAATTGAATATTTAAATGTACAATGATTTATTGTCTCACGACCTGAGGATGCAAAGGATTATAGGTCCTGCAGACATCAAAAGGATAAAAAGCTTAACACCAATATGGCGCTTTCCCACACCTTTCAAGTTTCAGCAACATTCTAGCATGGGGCGAGTTAAGTTGCTGATTTTACCAACCAAGTCTTATGCTTTCTTCTCACTTTTGTTATTCAAATCTCTACCATCAACCGAGGAAAAAAGAAGAAAGCAAATTGAGTGAGTACTTTAGAAAACTCTACCGGAAATACAGTCAGGCTATTTCGACACCTGCTGCTGCAACCATTAGCGGAAAAAAATAATTCTAACAAATTAACCACAAAGAAGTTTAGCAACAAATTAAAGTTTCTGAAGTTAGAAAAAAAGAGTAACCAATATCAACTTCAATTCACCACTATGGTTAGATTTAAATCCCATTGACTATCACTTTTTTGCTCATTCGAATTTTTTTCTCTGGGCGGTTCATAACCATGGTTAGATTTAAATCCCATTGAAAAAGCGGGGATACCGAGATATACCACCAACTTTTAGTTTTCGTGAACCTAGTTGATTATGGTTGTTTGAACGATCTCACAAATCAATATTCAAACAACAACCTGGGTATAGTTCAAAGAACCAAACCTAACAAGAACGTAGTTCTCGTAGATCTCAATAGAAATGGATTTACTCAAAGGTTATGAATCAACAAACTTGCAATTACTTCTATTATATAGACCAGAGACAATATAATGCGGAAGGAAAAAGTAATGCAAGACACCCGAATTTTGTTAACGGGGAAACTGCAAACCTAGCAGAAAAACCCCGGGACCTCGTCCAGATGTGAACACCCTCAGTATGAACGGTATACAGACGCTAGCCTACTCTCAGACTTCGGAATGGACTGTATCGAGACTGAATTCACCCTATAAGCAATTCAGCTACCAATGTGCTCCTACGTCTCTTGGCTCCCGCAGTAGCCTACGTACTTGATTCCCCTAGCTGACGTCCTTTACAGGCCTAGGAGTTGCTCTACTTCCCTTCGTGAAGACTAGCACTACCCTGCCTCTAACAGGACGCCTAAAAGTATCCAAGTAATCAAACAAGAATACGATTGTGATTTCCTTTAGACTTAAAGTCAAGGTTAATGGAAATCGATATGTTGAATAGGGCTTATTGATCTAGCCTAAACAACTTTACCTCCAAAGGCGAGACGAACTTAGTATGAAACCTAGTTCGTGAATTGCGTTGGGAACTTCTAGGGTTTACGATATAAGATCTACCTTACGAAGTTTCTATCAAATCTTGGTCGTGATAAGATTGAAAGTATTCAATCGACCCAAGATACAGGATGAAATTTTACTTCCGACCTGTGCTTCACGATCCTCAAGTGAACTCTTTCAATAGTCGTAGTCCAAAAGGACTTCGAGATGACGACCAACCTTTATGCAAGGATACACAGATGTGTAGAGGATTGAGATTGTATCTTGCAGAAGGTCATCTATTTATAGTGATCACCAAAGGAGGCTTTGCTTAAAGTTTAAGCAACCTTGAGTAGGGCTCAAGCAAGTTCCGGAACTAGGAAAGCCCATAGCTTGATTACCCATTCTCAATCTTCTAAAAACTTTGGACTAAGCCAAATGTTAAAGAAGACTCAACCTTGTTCGAAGGTTCGCGACTTCTGGTCCAATGCTTGTTTGGACATCGATTTGCGACTTCTGGTTCAAATACTTTGTTTGAACATCGCTTGGATTAAGTTGTTGAATTCCATGGGCCAAGTAATGACAAGTCCGAGAACTAATCATGCCTAGATCGAAAACTTCATGATATGGAGTTGGAAGTTTTCGCATGGCTTATATGAACGCGTTCATAGAGTAGTCAATAGAGTTCAGGAGAATTCAGGAGAATTCTTGAACTTGTATGTACGCGTTCATAACACGTTCATACAGACTTAGCTCGTTCTCTGAAATACCAAAAGCAACACATGTACGCGTTCACCGTTGGGGTCATTTCAAGAGACAACTCAACATACTCTACCTATACATATTATCACAAGTGTGACAAATGCAAAGGAGAAAATCCTAGAATACCTTCGGATCATATAAACAACATCATAGACAATTGGTATGATAGAAATGGTAAATACGATACGGAAAGGAAAAACCTTTCTAACCTTCAGCGAGGACATTATGATTTATCAAGTAGTAAGCTCCGGTCTTCGTCTTCATCAGTCTTCGTCTCGATTACCTAAAACTATCCTAGTCCGAGGTTGTAGAGTAAACTTATCAAGGATTGTGTTTTTATCTCATAAACTTGACAACTGACTTGAGATAGCAACATCTGTGGGTTCAACCGAGCAATGCTCTAACAATCTCCCCTTTGTCAATTTTAGTGACAAAAAACAATTTTACATATGGATTCAAAAAGTAAAATCTTTTAGCCCTAACCATAATGTACTTGATCTTCCTGTAATCTTCAGCGTCTTCAGATAACAGTGTTCCTGCAAGCGAAGATTCAAGGTAGAGATAACAAACTCAAAGTCACCACACATCTTGGTTTCTAGAAGGACATAGTCCAACAAGAGTTTGTTATGCAATTGAGTAGTATGTAAAACTTGTAAGCATATTACATAGATGCTTCAAGATACTACACAATTTGATATGTTCTCCCCCTAACTCAATACACTAACTTTTGCTTTGACATGACAAGCACATCGATTTTACTCCCCCTATGACAATGCCGTAGAAAATTGTCGTAGTAGATAGAAAGATTTTACTCCCCCTTACTACAAGATTTCTCCTCCTTTTTGTCATAAAAATAGACAAAGAAAAGAAATATAGGAATCCTCATAAAATCGCAATAATCAATGTAGACAAAGGTAAACATACCTGAAACGAGAGATATAAAGATGTAATTCTCTCGTAGATTCCACAGCCGCTCTCCCTAAAAAGATATTACCATGAAGCACAAGTTCAAAAGAACTCTCCCCCATTATGTGTCATTCCATAAGGAACAACGCGACTACCTTCCCAAGCAAGGTTTCAGAATAAATTCTTGGGTACAATTTTCACAAGTGAAATTGTGGATATGTTTTTCTTTCCTAGCCAGTTACGGTCAAATAGGAATTCAAGGTTTAATCTTCCTACTTTCTCAGAGACTTTCGGTCAACCATCGCCTTTAGAGAAAACATTAGGTTACCCCTTCCTAGTGGTTGTAAGACTAATAATTAAAGGTACAACATTTAATCCAACGGAGTTCAACATTGTAGTCTACGAGGTACCTTATTATCAAAAATCGTCTCCTCTTAGCCATAAGAGTCAGAAGCATGGATTTTGATAATCTATCATGAACTGCTTTACCCGAACGGGTAGTATGGCTAAAAAAGCAAGTTCACGGTTTTGCAATACATTCATAAAGATAATCAATTAAGATCAAGCATTGCAATCATCGATTAAGATTTTAATTTAATAACCTCGATTAATTGATGAAACTAGGTAATGCAATTTTAAGCAAATCACTCATAGAATTTAAAGTCAAGATGACTTAGGCAAGAATGCCTCTTATTCTTGAACAAAGATTTTTTCTCATCTAGATAATGTAAAGAAAAAGTTTATTCTTCAGTTACCTCATTCTCTGGTACTTCATAGGTAGTCCAGTCTTGTTCAATAGCAGCTACTCTTGAGGTGAGGTCAATGATGAGATTGGTGAGTTTGTTAAACTCCTTGCTTAAACTTAGAACGTGTTCAAGAACAACGTCAAGTTTCATATCGGATGCTTTTCTTTGTTCTTCAGAGATGCATGGAACTGAGAATTGAGCATATAATTCTTTATTCTCTTGAGTCATACTAGATTCACTGTCTGAAGATTCAATTCGAATCTTTTTACAGGAAGGAAGAATGACAGTCCATGTGCTGTCGTTCATCTTGCAGTTTCAGTTTTAAGGAGAAAAGAATTCCAAAGTTTAGGATTTTCAAGGGTCAGACACAAAGTTTAGGATTTTCAAGGGTCAGGTTTTCGTTCACGACAAGTTGCGAACGTCCTTTAAACAACAGTTTTTGTTGAGGTAAAAAAGGACAATTTTAAGCATAGTGTGGCCACATAAGGGTACATCTCATAAGACAATGTTTTACCTCAAGTAATAAGTTTAAAATGTCAACAAGATGATTATTAGAGCATATATTCCTTTTGTCTTTATCATAGTGATTCCCATGGGTCTTGTTCTCGACTCTTGCCTTAGGAGCCAGAGGCAGGGGGGAATTCTAGAAGTAGCACAAAAGATGTTGGCATCCACATCGAGTCATTACATTTTGGACTCTTTTATTATGATGTGATAGCACCTTTATATTATAAAATCTTGTTTCGGATCACTGCAATTTCAGGAGGCGTAAGATAGGTGATGTAAGAAAATTATGATGACAACATTGGTGATCATAAACCATCAGGACAAAGGATCACATAATCCTTTGAGCGTGGACACATCTCTTTTGGAGATCATTGCTCAACAATTATAAGAGATGATAGATTATTGTCTTATTTAGATAATAGGTAAATATTTGTTTATGCACTATCCCAAAAACCTTTATACAAAATCCTATTTTAGACTTTTTCTCTCTATAAGGATTACCAATAGCGAGAGTCCTATCTCTTATTGAGAAGGGGACACTAAGGTCCTGTCTATAGGACTTCGTGAACTTCTCTTCTTTCTTTTAGAAGGGATCCACGAGCTGCTAGAAGAGGACATACCTGGTTTATCAGTCTTTTGAATCATGTCTGATAGATTCGTCTCCATGGAATGATTAATTTTTCTGCAATTTGAAAGAGACATGTTAATATTTTTCTGAAAACCAGTGTGGGCAGGCTTTTTATCCTCTATGATCTGTCTGACATGCCTTTTCTCAACCAATTTCTTTACAGTCTTAAGTGAGGAAGGTTTTTGAATAGCAGCAATAACTGTAGGTCTAGATCTAAGATCACGAGTGGGTCTCATGTGAGACAACTTCTTTGGAGAAGTTCTACAATTATTCACTTTTTCACTTTCAGAGAGAACTCCTTTTGAAATAGACAGATTGTCTAATCTGTTCCTGAGTACAAGGTTATCTTCTCTTAACCGTTGAGTTTCAACGTCATGAAGATGCATTATACTAGAAAGAGAGTGTCTTTCAAAGTTCTGAATACGAGACTCAAGGTTTGACAATTCAAGCATGAATCGTTCCTTGTCTGCTTTATGTTCAATTCGTTCTTTTTCAAGATCTTTTTGAAGCAGAGTGATTTTTTCTGTCATGAGACAGATTTGATTATCTTGATGGATATCATCATGTTGAGCACTTAATGATAAGCAAGACCAGAGATCCTTATGAAATGGAGTAAGCCCCAAGCGTTCCTCTTCTGGACAGTCTAGAGTTGTGTTGAAGGCTTTTAATTTATCACAGTAGTCTTTGTTAGGGCAATCAGGAGAGATATGTCCATAGCCTAGACATTTGAAATACTGTGGTAAATCCTCTGTATTTTCCCAATTCTGTTTTTTTGTTGCGAGAAGAAAAAGTACGTGGGTTCCTTTTCTTTCTTAACAATTGAGAGACGAGAGAAAGTAGCTCATCATTCAAATCAGAATCAGAATTGTTATCAAGAGGTGTCTCAGGGGTCTGAGCCTTTAGGGATATGACTTTACTTTGATGCTCATAATCAAAGATTTTGAGTTTAGAAACCAAATCACCTCTTGATATGTCATATCCATGTTTTTCTTGGATGGCATGTTTTTTTGAATCATATCTGGGAGGGAAGGGACCTTAGAAATTTTCGTACAATATCTCTTTCTTCGATAGTTTTCCTTAGTGATAGAGAGGCGTTCACGATTTCAGAGAGCTTGTGCTCAAATTCTGTAAAGGTATCTTCATCAGACATTCGGAGATTTTCCCAGTCAGACATGAGATTTTGAAGTCTTGCTTCTTTCTCCGCAGTATTACCTTCGTATACTGTTTTCAAAATATCCCAAGCATCTTTAACAAATTCACATGTTTCCACATGATGATGCAGATCGGGAGTTATGGCGTGAATGATGGCGTTAAGCGCATCAGCGTCAAGTTTAGCTTTGGCTCTGTCGTTTTTGTCATACTCACTTGGTTTCTTATTGCGAGTAATGGCGGCATCACCTTCTCCTATAGTAAGAGTAGGTGGTGTGTATCCATCAATCATGTAGACCCAACTGTCAAAGTCTCGAGATTTTAGAAACGACCACATAACATATTTCCACCATATATAATTTGTGCCATCAAAGACTGATGGAACATGTATATTCGCAGAATGTGTGTTCATAGTTCACGAAAGCGTCAAACACAGACAGTTACGTCCTTTGCAAGGTGTTTGCCGGCTCTGATACCAACTGAAAAAGCGGGGATACCGAGATATACCACCAACTTTTAGTTTTCGTGAACCTAGTTGATTATGGTTGTTTGAACGACCTCACAAATCAATATTCAAACAACATCCTGAGTATAGTTCAAAGAACCGAACCCTAACAAGAGCGTAGTTCTCGTAGATCTCAATAGAGATGGATTCACTCAAAGGTTATGAATCAACAAACTTGCAATTACTTCTATTATATAGATCAGGGACAATATAATACGGAAGGGAAAAGTAATGCAAGACACCAGAATTTTGTTAACGAGAAAACTGCAAAGCTAGCAGAAAAACCCCGGGACCTCGTCCATATGTGAACACCCTCAATATGAACGGTATACAGACGCTAGCCTACTCTCAGACTTCGGACTGGACTGTATCGAGACTGAATTCACCCTACAAGCAATTCAGCTACCAATGTGCTCCTATGTCTCTTGGCTCCCGCAGTAGCCTACGTACTTGATTCCCCTAGCTGACGTCCTTTCAATAGTCGTAGTCCAAAAGTACTTCGAGATGACGACCAACCTTTATGCAAGGATACACAGACGTGTAGAGGATTGAGATTGTATCTTGCAGAAAGTCATCTATTTATAGTGATCACCAAGGGAGGCTTTGCTTAAAGTTTAAGCAACCTTGAGTAGGGCTCAAGCAAGTTCTGGAACTAGGAAAGCCCATAACTTGATTACCCATTCTCAATCTTCTAAGAACTTTGGACTAAGCCAAATGTTAAAGAAGACTTTACCTTGTTCGAAGGTTCGCGACTTCTGGTCTAATGCTTGTTTGGACATCGCTTTGCGACTTCTGGTCCAAATACTTTGTTTGAACATCGCTTGGATTAAGTTGTTGAATTCCATGGGCCAAGTAATGACGAGTCCGAGAACTAATCATGCCTAGACCGAAAACTTCATGATATGGATTTGGAAGTTTTCGCATGGCTTATATGAACGCGTTCATGAACGCGTTCATAGAGTAGTCAATAGAGTTCAGGAGAATTCAGGAGAATTCTTGAACTTGTATGTACGCGTTCATGAACGCGTTCATACAGACTTAGCTCGTTCTCTGAAATACCAAAAGAAACACATGTACGCGTTCACCGTTGGGGTCATTTCAAGAGACAACTCAACATACTCTACCTATATATATTATCACAAGTGTGACAAATGCAAAGGCGAAAATCCTAGAATACCTTCGGATCATATAGACAACATCATAGACTATTGGTATGATAAAAATGGTAAATACGATACGGAAAGGAAAAAACTTTCTAACCTTCAGCGAGGACGTTATGGTTTATCAAGTAGTAAGCTCCGGTCTTCATCTTCATCAGTCTTCGTCTCAATTACCTAAAACTATCCTAGTCCGAGGTTGTAGAGTAAACTTATCAAGGATTGTGTTTTTGTCTCATAAACTTGACAACTGAGTTGAGATAGCAACATCAGTGGGTTCAACCGAGCAATTCTCTAACACCCATTGATTAATATTTCTAATAGTCAAGACCCTGAGGTCTCTTAAAAAAATCTGCAGTCTCTCTCGCACCTTTCAATCTCAAAGGCTTGTGTCAGTAGATTATTCCCGGCGAGTCCCATCTAACAATAATATTCATATTACACAACAACAGAATCTGTTAAACTATCGATTCTAGCTATTTACCTAAGATGGATATTAGCTCTGTTGTGAGTATGTCATCCACCACAACAAATTGGCAATGATACACCCAAAAAATAAGATAACAGTAGCTAATATGTGAATTCAATAGAGAAAAATAGAGATAATCTTCACACCACGGCTTAAGGAAACAATCCACATACCTTTTCCTCTTGCAATTTGGATCTTGAAAACCTGATCACAATCAAATTATGGTTAATACAAACATAACATTGAATTTCTCTAAAGTGAATGAAGATTAAATCATGTAATCATGTTCAAACCCAATCATCTTCGAACCAAAATCAGTCGAAACAAAAACCATTTCATATTCAACAAAATTATACCTTTAACTCAGCCATATATTCCGAATTTTGATAACTTAATCGAAGACATTGTTCCCTTCATGAACAAAAATGCCAAACAACAAATAAACAATCAAGATAATCTCCAGTACCTCATTCGTTTCTTGACAAATACAACACATTTACACAGATCTAAATAAATAGATCAAATAAGTGAAACCCCAATTATGTTTAACTTAACTCCAAAATCGTTTTCTCAGTCAAAACCAAAACTTAAATTAACATAAAAAAATTCAACAAAATAAGAACGGGTTTTTCATTCCCGGTTTAGATGATCTACAGGTCTAAACTGGGCACTGATTCATTTTGGTATGAAACTTTTAAAAAATACTTAAGAAAATTGAAGTCACCAAAGTAACCTGATCAATCAATCCCTGAGAATCCTCGTTCCTTACTACTGTTCACCTTTACATCCATGATCATATTTTTCACAAAACCATCCAACTGATAACTGAGTTTCATAAAAAATCGGTGGAATTCATGTAAATAAAAACATCGTACCAAAATTCAAACCAAACTCATTATCAAAACCCACATCCTAATTTAATCATTTCATTCCATGCGTAAATAGTACATCGTGAAATCCCTAACAACAATCATCACCAAAACCCAAAACCATGAAATGACAATTCATCCAGGGTTGACTGAATATGAAAGAGATAAGTCAGGATTAGGGTTTGTCACGTACCTGCAAAGAGGAGTATCGAAGGATTTTTAGAGATCGAATTTTTATACCGTTGAATCGAATTAGTAAATCAAGAGGGGAAAAGTGGAGTGGTAGCAGAAAACTGAGAAGTTTTTTTTTTTTTCTTCCGAAGAATAGAGTGTGCAAGAAACGGCTAGAGGAAGGAGAAAGAAAAGACGTGGGTTAATCGGCAATTATTGATTGAAGAGGGCCCCTAACAGTTTAACAGGGGTAATCGGATGGGAGGACTAAACACAATCACAACCGTACAATGTGACATTTGGCGACATCGCAACAGTCCGTTTGTCTAAGAAAACTTGTGCTTGATGTGTCTTATATTATTGATTAGCTTAATTGTGAATGATTTATTTCCGAATGCAAAAGACTTGTTCTAATTGCTTAATCGTTGTCTTGTTCTAGGACCTTGGCACGTGGCATTGCTTTTGCGTATGATGGTTAAAAACTCTTAGTGTCTTGGTGGTTCGCAAACCTTGTATTAGATTGCAAAACTCATATATGTAGAATGGTTCGTGAATCGTGAACTAGTTAACGAACCATGGTTGGAGATTTTTTTTTGAACTGCAATTATTATTTGAGGTGAAATGTAGTTTTGAACGACATTGGACAGGGCTATGTTTTTTTTCCATTACCTTCGTTGTACTACTGATATGGGTTTATTTTACTCGAAAGATTCTTTAGGTTGAACGCAGATAACACGTTAAATATCCGTCAGACCCGCGAAAAGGAAAACAATGTACGTTTTTACTAGAGCGGCGGTACTTTCATGGCATTTGTGTAAGTAGAGCATACTAGTTATTCCCTATATCAATCCGAAATAATTCTTCTTTACAACACAAGTAGTAAATGTATGTGTGCCTAAAATTATTAATTGAGCACCTCAAAATCTCTTATGGACTAACCTGAATTACCAGTACACCAACAATCGTTTGTGAAGACAATT
Organism: Papaver nudicaule; assembly: GCA_023529015.1. Lineage (NCBI taxonomy): Eukaryota > Viridiplantae > Streptophyta > Magnoliopsida > Ranunculales > Papaveraceae > Papaver > Papaver nudicaule. The sequence continues at coordinate 24,286 of JAJJMA010317369.1, forward strand.
CGACATGTATTGCACAAATGAAACATGACTATATCAAAGTTGGTATAATAAAGCATATTTCGTCGAAGTTATTTTATTCTCACCGCCTCTAAAAGAACAACGAGATTGGTATCCAGAAGATACATTCTGGAAAGATAAAAGTTTTTGGAAAGATGGTATAGGAAATAGGAATGCACCACATCCACTAGCAAACAAATTAATAGTGATTTTATTCGAGGGTTTTTTGAACCTAAACGCGGTTCACTCTTTTTCCTTAGCTGAAGTTTTGTCTTGTTGGGTTTTCGTTGTCCTTGTTTTAACAAGGCAACATATGTATATCCAACACCTTTTTAAGTTTTTTAGTTGTATTCTTTATTCTTCGTCCGGGTTTTATCTCATTGGTTTTGCCGACAAGGTTTTGACCAGGAAATGATCTTAGAATGGTGGTCCAAGGGGGAGTATTATGTCATGCAAGTAAACCTAGTAGACATCGTCACTATAAGTCAATGACCTTTATCTTAGCAACAACGTCTGTAGTTGATAAATACTAGACGACATACACCCAAAATAGTGAGAGAGAGATAACACAAGTAAGTGTAGTAAAATAAGTATATTATCAAGGTTGAGATCCTCTTGATGGAGACTTAAGGGTAGTATTTATAGATATCATGAGACATACCCTACATAAGTTCCTAGTTCAGGGACTACCCAAGGTAAGTTACTTCTGATCGTCCACATGTCAGGTGTCGGGTTACTAAGACTAATTCCATGACTTACAATCTGTCGAGCGTGTTGGTGTAGCCTAATCCTCGGAAGCATATGCAATATGGTACCCACATTCTGCCCTTTATTAGTTTCCTTGAAAGAAGAGAAAAAGATCTAAAACTATCTTTTTTTGGGTTGACAATCTACCCTCTGCCTTTTAGTCCTTCTTCGATTTGCATTGGGTTGGTGCTATCTCTACCAAGTAGATTCAGTATGTTGGCTGGACCTATTGACTGTGATGTGGACGTTCCCTTTGCCATTCAGGTGTTGCACCTAGCCTTCTTAAGCTCGTCTTCTTTGTATGCTGGCGTTGTTCCTTCCAAGTTCAACTGACGTATTTAATTATTTGTGGGTATTTTGGTCATCGTTTGCTTGAAAGAAGAGAAAGTGATCTAAAACTATCTTTTTTTTTGAGTTGATAATCTACCCTCTTTCTTTTAGTCCTTCTTCGATTTTCATTGGGTTAGTGCTATCTCTACTAAGTAGATTAATTAGTACAGTAGAAACTCGATAAATTAATACTCGATAATTTAATAAACTCTTTTAAATAATAATTTTGTCCGGTCCCGACTCGGGGACAACGTGCTAAATTAATAATTCGCTAAAATTATAAGATAATACATTTTTTATTACTCCTATAGACCCCATTGAAAATACTAAATTAATAATTCGCTAAAATTATGAGGACTTCTTGAAAAATGAATAAATTGTTTTTTGTTGAAATCAATGTCAGATTGGATCTCATCTCTAATTTTTCTTATCATTGTAAGAATTTCTGGTGTTGTTTTCTCATAGCTCAATAGGAAATTATTCAATATGATTGCCGATTTGATTGCCTCATTTCACGAAGGGGCTCTATTATAGAACTTTCATCATCATCTTCATCATATTTATCAGTTCCCATAACACTCTCAATTATTTTTGCATCAGTCAACTGTTGTGCAACTACACTTTCTACCGGGTAGTTCGGGACATGTTCGACATTCATTGCATTGCGATAACCCACGTTTCGATCAATTCTTGCAGTTCTTGAGTACTTTCACCATCTAACTGTTCATATGAGTTCTCTATGCTATATGTTATACAAGATATTATGTTTATCTCCTATAAATTAATAAAGTATTAATTAATATATAAATTAATAAATTATTAATTTATCGATTAATTAATAACTCGTTTAATTAATATTTTTTGGCGGTCCCAAGGCTATTAATTTATAGAGTTTCGACTGTATGTTGGTGTAGATGGTGAAAAATCGAGAAGGGATAAAATTGTAAAATGTCCTTCTGTTATGCCTTACCAAGAGGCGATTGTCTACTTAGATAGACTGCTGAATAATTTCAGAGTACAACCTGTTCTTTAAGCTAAGCATGCTCCCAACGAGTTCTCTCTCATGGCTCCCTGAGTGGAGAGAATAATATCGCTAAGCGAGTTCCCTCTCATATCTCCATGAGCGGAGAGAATAATATTGCTAAGTATGCTCCCAGCGAGTTCCCTCTCATAGCTCCCTGAGCGGAGAGAATAATATCTCGGCGCAATAGTAATTATTCCAGCAACACACAAAATGTCGACATCGCTCCGAATTCCTCGACATTAGAACTAAATTGCTCACTGGTACTATGGTAGAGAATTGATGGAAACACACCCTCTCGGGTTACCTCCTCAATATTTAAAGACCGCAAGCCCTCGCCTAAACTCGGTCAAGATAAAGACACACCCTCTCGGGTTTCCTCTTGAAAGATGACTCGGGTCTGCACCTAAGTCTTAATAGAAAAGCCTCAGATTCATCACGGTTCTA
>JAJJMA010317372.1:0-11668 GCA_023529015.1 Papaver nudicaule
GCGGTAGGGCGCTGAATGGTAAATCGCAAGCATCTGGACCGTTAGATTTGACGATATCCGAATCTGCGCTGAATGGTAGAGCGACAAATCAACTTTTTATGCGCTGGATTATTGAGCGCTAGACTTGTGTGAGTGTAAAATATGCATGAACACTTCACACCTAACATCCATAAGATCTATTAACATACAAAATAGTATTCAATAGTGTAAGAGTGCGAAGAGATTAAAGATGCATCGAAGACAGTACATATGAGAATATATAAACTAAGAACTCGATCGTTATTTCAGCTTTGTGGTAACTAATACATGGATATGATCCTTAGAGGTTTAGAGGAGAAAGCTAACCTAATCTCACCCTTCACAACTTAGGTTACACCAAAAATCCAACCCCTGCAATGTTTCTCGAGCTCGCCTTATATAGGCCGAGCCTGTAGTGGTTTATAGCTAATAAGACAAGCTACCCGATCGTGGTGGTGTCATAGCTTGTCGTGTAAGGAGGTTCCTTCGGCGAGACCTCCGAAGATGACTTTATCTCCCACTCCTTCGAGGGTCTAAGTGAGTCTTCTGTCTTCGTGCTTTCCCTTGAGATGGCACTGAGGCTAATACCGAAGCATAGCTGCGACATCTTCTGGCTAAGCCTGATCCTTCTGACCTCGACACGTGCCCGAGGGTGTTTTTACCCTCCACAGTTTGCCTTTTTCCTTTCCTTGTATCGGAGATTCAGGGGAAGGAAATTTCCTCCTCGCCGTTATTTTTTCACCATGCACCCCACTAGCTGCCAAGTGTGACGTTTCATGACACGTTTTGCATGTTCCCGAGATTTTAGCTACTTTTTGACCTTCTCACCGGAAGCACCAGTTTCCCTTCATTATTTAAGTTTCAGTTTCTCCCTCTAAAAAATTTTAGTCTTTGTGCCTTCTTCCATAGCTCCGACGTTTCCTTTCCGAAACCCTTGAAATTTTATCTTTTGATCTTCACCAGGTTTAGTGTTCTTCTCTGGTACCCCTTGCTTCAATCCCTCTATTGTTCCATAAAGACAACTCTTTTTCCTCTTTCGTCATCTCTCCAATTCCTGATCAATCTTGCCTCTGTGGTTTCCGGCGCCGGCGTGTTCTGTTCTTCCTCCCTTAGTTTCTCTTTTCATGTCATTTCCCTCCAAAGTTGACGTTCTTATCTCGATGATGAAGAACTTAGGTTTTAAAGATGATTCTTTTAATATAAAGGCTGTCGGAGCTCCGGGCAGCCGGCTGACTCCTGAGTTAGTCGATGAATTTGGGTGCAACGAGGGGAGGCTCTTGGTCACGTTCCATCAGACTTCTTCAGGGTTGATTCCTCCTCTTTATCAACCTTCCAATCCCTTGTTTCTTGGCATTCTCTGCTCCCTTCCCAGTCCTCGGGGGGGTGATGCAGCTTACTTGCAGCTCTATACATCTCATCAATCAGTGGGTTTCCCGCTCCGAGGATAATTCTCCTGCCGGTTCTACAGAGAGGTTATATTTTACTGTTGAGAATTTCTTTAAGCACTACGAACCATTCCTGACACTGGACAACGAGCTTGCCCCTTGGGGAGTCAGTTTTAGGGTTGCAATGGGTAGTGTGAATATTGTCCCTGGTTCTTTGGACTATTCCATGGACGAAGACTGGTATTCGGAGCCTGTGCTTTTGGAGGGTCCCATTCTTCGAGGTTGGAAGGATGTTGGACGTTTTATTCCTCGGACGGAGTTCGAAATAGGGCACGAGTTCTCAACTCAACATTTGTTCATGGTCCACTTTACGAAGAGAGGGAATTATCTCGCCAAATTTTAAGGAAGGGTAAAGGAGTTTCTGCTGGTGCTGCCAATAGTTTGAAGCGTCCCCGAGCAGATGAGGAGACTATGGAACAGGTAACAAATATCTTTTTAAGATCCATTTTCTAGAGTATGCATACTTGCCTCTATTTGTTTCCAGAGGAAGACGGATCCTTATGTGCAGGGAAATGCGGTATCTGTGGGGTGTTTGGATGTGGGAGATGAACTGGTAGGTTTTGAGTTAGAGGATAGATCTGAGGCTGCTAGACCTCGCAAGAAGTTCTCGTTTAAGAAGCCATCCAAGGTCGGTTCAATGCATCAAAGCAAGGCCCAGTCGAATCCCTCGAAGAAGAAGGCGAAGGTGACAGTTCCTGCCGAACTGCCCTTGGCAAAGGCTGCAGATGTTCCTTCGGCCGATAGAGCTACCGAGGAGGTTGTCGCTGTTGAGTCGAACGTCACTGTGCCAAACGTGTCTGCCTCTGCCTCAGTGATGGTTGCTTCTGTTGCGACCACTGCCTCGGCCACTGCCTCAGCGATGGCTGCTGCTACTGTTGCAACTATTGCCTCGGTCTCTGCCTCAGCGATGGCTACTGCTACTGTCGAACCTTCTGTACTGTCTTCAAAGAAAATTATTCCCGTGGTCGATCTTCTCCTTCCCCGAAGGGATGGTTAGTCTGTTAGCATGGATCCTTCAAAGGATTTGGTTATTAGCTATCCTCGTAGCTCGAAGTTTCCTCATTCCCCCAGCTTTGCTAGCAAACGCCCACAGCCGTATACTGCGAAGAGATTTAAGGAGGTGCTTTTTGAGAATCATAATCCGAGTGCTTTTGCTAAGGAAGTCTCAGCTCGCTTTGATGCCTACTCTTCGGATCCCCTGGGGTGCCCTCTAGATCCTGAGTTTTGCAAGAAATTTGGCGATGTGCTTGGGGGTGACCGTCTCAGAATGCTGTATGATCTTCGTCATCCGCCTTTTTCGTATGAGGAGAACCTCGCTATGCTCCAAATGGTTTGTTTCTTTTTTACTTTAAGTGTGAATGGTCATATTTTTGAATTGGTAGCTGAATATTTGGTGTCTCTTCGTATGCTTCGCAGGGTAACTATCACGAGTCCGGTCTTCTGGCCTATGCCTTTGATCAATATGGCGAGGCCGAGTACCACGAGAGGAAGTTTCTCCAGATGCAACAAGAGCTTGCCGAAGAGAAGAATCGCAGTGCTCGCGAGAGGAAGAATTTGATAGGTATGTATTTTGTGATCCTGTGTTTGCATATTCCCTTGTAATTTTATGCTGAGAAAAAATCTGTTGCTGTCCAAAAAACCGAATTAGAAGAAATGAATAAGGAACTCCGTGAGGCTAAGCTAGCTGTAAGCAATTCTCTCGAGAGTCGAAAGCCCTCGCGTAGTTCTTCTGGCAATGGAAGTCGTCGGGATGAAATCGATAGGCTTGTAAAAGAGAGGAATAAAGCCTGGGATGATCAAGATTACTATAAGGGGAAAAGGCGTGAAGCTGAAGATCTTCTCGTCGAGGAAAAGAGGAAAAGAGTTAAGGCCGAGCATCTTCTTGAAGAGGAAAAGAATAAGAATGATATTATTGTTCGAAAGAATCACTTTTTTCAGCTGGATGTAGAACGTCTAAACCAAGAGCGAGATACTGCTCGCAGGAGAGGTCAATCACCGCATCTGGCAGGGTGGTGATAGAGAAATTGGAACAAGATATTAAGAATTTGAAGGTTCAATCGTCTGCCTTGAAGAATGCCAACAAAGAGCTAGATGTAGAGAATGCTGCTTTGAAGAGTGGCTGCAATGATTTAAGTATGGATCTTGCCAAGGCGAACACTTAAAAGGATCAGTTTTCTCGACTGGTTGACGAATATCGGTTAGAACTTGCTAGGCTTGGGGCGGTTTCTTCCGAAGATATTAGAAAAAGGGCTACTCAACCTCGTTTTATCAATCAACACGAGGTAACTGAGTACATGGTTATGAAAGAAAGTAGGATGCTAACCCTAGTCAAATTGTCGTGACGTTCTTTACTGTGCTTTCCAGTTATCTCAAATATGTTATTTTTGTCATTTGATAGGTATTGAAGCCGACCTGGAGAAGAAAGTTGCAGATGCTGTATCCGCAAGGGATGAGGCTGTGAATCAGCTGGTGCTTGAAGCTGACCAAAACTGTGGAGGGTAAAAACACCATCGGGAACGTGTCGAGGTCAGAAGGACCAGGCTTAGCCAGAAGATGTCGTAGCTATGCTTAGGTATTAGCCTCAGTGCCATCTCAAGGGAAAGCCCGAAGACAGAAGACTCACTTAGACCCTCGAAGGAGTGGGAGAGAAATTCATCTTCGGAGGTCTCGCCGAAGGAACCGCCTTACACGACAAGCTCTGACACCACCACGATTGGGTAGCTTGTCTTATTAGCTGTAAACCGCTACAGGCTCGGCCTATATAAGGCGAGCTCGAGAAACATTGTAGGGGTTGGATTTTTGGTGTAACCTAAGTTGTGAAGGGTGAGATTAGGTTAGCTTTCTCCTCTAACCCTCTAAGGATCATATCCACGTATTAGTTACCACAAAGCTGAAATAATGATCGAGTTCTTAGTTTATATATTCTCATATGTACTGTCTTCGATGCATCTTTAATCTCTTCGCACTCTTACACTATTGAATACTATTTTGTATGTTAATAGATCTTATGGGTGTTAGGTGTGAAGTGTTCATGCAGATTTTACACTCACACAAGATTGATAGTTATACTTCCAGCGTTATTTATATATGGAGAGGGAAGTAGCATTTAGGGAATAAACCACGCTTTTGTTATAACTAGCACTCGCGTAAGACTTAGCCTAATCAAGGATGAGATCATGGCTGATATTAATGAATTATTTGAGAAAGAGAAGGTGGATTGGAGAATCAATGTATCTTTCACCAAATTGATTCACAAGAAAGAAGATTCAGCTACAGTGAAAGACTTTAGACCGCAAAGTCTAATATGCAGCTTCTACAAAGTTATTTCAAAAAATTTAGCAGAAAGACTGAAGTTGGTAATGCCAAGGTTAATTTCCAGTTCTCAGGGTGCGTTCATCAAGGATAAGCAAATTCTAGATGGTATACTCATTGCAAACGAGTGTATTGATAGCAGATTAAAACAGAAAAATCCTGGTATTCTGTGCAAGATAGACATTGAGAAAGCATTCGACAATGTGAATTGGAACTCTCTTTTCTCAATTCTTGAGAAGAATGGTTTTAGTCATAAGTTGTGTGCGTACAAACTCTGCTTAAGGACTTTGTACTACACAACCATTGGGAGAATCATTGAAACTATTAAGCATGGGATCCCAAGAGCGAGAATACCATACGAGAGGATTAACCGATCAAAGTAAATAAGACTAAGATGAAGCATACAAATCCCTTAATTGATATTCATAACTCTAATCATACAACAATATTACTCGTATAACATTGAAAGAAGTAAAACTACTAACCTAGATTGATTCACCAAATGGTAATCCTAACTAAACAAAGATCCAACCCCTACAAATGAGCTCAAGCTCGCCTTATATAGGCTTTTGCCGAGTAGTGGATGACAGCTAATAAGACAACAGACTCAATCGTAGGTGTCAGACGTTGTCGTGTAGGTCGGTGGTGCTTCCGAGAGGCCTCCAAGAGTATCATCGGGGTATCCTTCTTTGTATTTTATTTTTTTGGGATCTTCTTCCTTTCTCGGCTTCCATCCTCTGCTCGTTTTGCCTTGTGTCTCCGAGATTCCGTCTCGCGACTTATCTGATGCATCACATCTTTCCTCATTGCGGTATGGCTTCCTCTTTCTGGTGTTGACGCGTGTCTCACTAGTTTTATACCTCTACGGTTTGCCTCTTTCCTTTCCTAGTTCCGAAGGTGCTTGGAAAGGAAATCTCGCCCTTGATTTCGCGTGCGTTACACGTGCCCCACTCCTTTCTGATGTGACGTTGTCATGACACGTTCTGCATGTTCCCGAGATTTCATCCACTTTTGACCTTTAACTTGTAGCGCCGGTTGCTCTTCCCTCCGTATTTAGGCTTTGCTTTCTCCCTCTAAAACACTTTAACCCCTTTCAAAACTTCTCTTATCCAGCCCCGACTTCCTTCTTCATCTAAAGGTCTGATCTTTATGCTAAGAACTAAGACCCTAGTGTGTAATTTCTAGGTGTCCCTTTCTTACCATTACTTGTAGGATTCATAGGGTAACTCTTTTCAGATTTTGCTCCCCTTTGCCGGATTACCCCAGTTTTCCTGTCGCTGCAACTATGGCTCCGGCTAGTCTTCGGTTCTTCCTGCTTCTTCTCCAACTTCTTATTCTCATGACTTCTCCTTCTTCTATCAACACTCTTACTTCTAAGATGAGGGATCTTGGTTTTAATACTGACCCTTTTGGAATAAAGGTTGTTCATTCTTCGGGTGGTCGGTTGACTCATGAGCTTGTAGAGGAGTACCAATCTGGTGATGGGAGACTTATGATTACTTCTCATCAGATGCTCTCGGGGCTATTTCCTCCGTTATACCGTCCAGACAATCCCTTATTTTTGAGCATTTTGTGCTCTATGCCTTCGCCTCGAAGTATCATGCAGCTTACCTGTAGCTCTATTCGTTTGATCAATCATTGAATGGAACGTTCCGAGGATAACTCAATTATTGACTATGTGGCGAGGGACTTTTTTTACTGCTTCTCGCTTCTTTGAACACTTCGAACCCTTCCTTACTCTAGACAACGAAGTGGCCCCTGGGGCGTTTCCTATAGACTTGTGGCGGGTAATTAAGGAGAATCTCGCTCCGGGTTTCCTGATTACTCTGTGGATGAAGACTGAAGCTCGGAACCTGTGCTTTTTACTGGTCCCGTTCTTCGTGGGTGGAAGGATTCGAATAATTATTTTCCTCAGAAGGACTTTGAGTTTGGTCATTGCTTCTCAACCCAACATATTTTCACCATTCACTTTTCTGATGAGGAGAAGGAACTATCTCGAAGGGCTTTGATGAAGCGAAAGGGTGTCTCTTCGAGTACTTCTAGCATTCCGAAACGTGCCCGAGTGGAAGAAGAAACTAAGGATCAGGTAACAAACATTACTTCGACCAAAATGTTTCATTTGGAGTATTAATACTTGCCTTTGTTTGTTTCCTGAGAGTGATGTTTCTTCTGTAGCAGGGACAAGCTATTGGGACTAGTGGCTTAGGCTTGAATCTTGCATGTATGAGGTATGACTTTGGGCTGGTGAAGAAGGTTCCCAAGAAAGTATCGAAAAAGGGTAACAAAAAAGGTGTTTCCACGGTTCCTTGCGAGACTGAGAATGTGAAAGTGGTGAGCTCTTCGTCTGAACCTGCCGAGCATCCTAAAGCTACTGATACTATTAAATCTGTGGAGATTCCTTTGGAAGCGAATGCGGCTGCCTCGGCCTCCTGTAACATGGTGGTTACTGCCTCTGCCTCCGATTCTGGTCATGCTACTGCCGAACCTGTTGCCTCTGCCATCACTCGGGTGTGCATTCTGAAGGTGGTCGCTATAGGTCTCTCTTCGAGAGCTGCCTCTGATATTCCTTCGCATCCCTCTTTGAATCAGGCAATTCCTCTCGCAGACTTGGTGCTTGAAGAGAAATCGGAATTTAAGGATCTTCCTCGGGGAGTCGCTTTGAATCAGCCCGTTAGTTCGAGATTTCCCCCTACTCCTAGTTATGCCGGAAATCACATTCAGTCATATACCGCCGAGAATTTTAATAAGGTACTTCGGGGAAGTCACAATCTGTGTGCCTTTGCAAAGGAGGTTTCTTATCGTCTCAAGTCTCACGTATCAGATCCTTCATATTATCCTACCGATCCCGATTTCTGTAAAAAGCTTGGCGATGTGCTTAGTGGTGATTGCCTCGGACATAATTGTGATCCTCAAAATCCCCTCTTTTCGTACGAGGAGAGTCTTGCCATTCTTCAAATGGGTGAGCACCTTAGCTCGGGCTTGCTGTCGTATTCCTTCGGGAGTTCTGGCGAGGCTGATTACTATGAGAAAAAGTTCCATCGTATGCAAACAGAACTGGCTGAGGAAAAAACTCGTATTGCTCAGGAGAAGTACCGATTGGCAGGTATGATTTTTATTCTATTTCCGTTTCTTATTTTCGACCTTTGTTGGGTTCTGAGGCTACTATGTTAATACCTAAAAAAGGGGAGTTAGAGGAAGAGAAGAAAAGGCTTTGCCAGACTAAATTGACTTCGGATGTTCATCCTCGGGCGAGCCAGCATCGTATTCCTACTGCCCCTCGGCAAGGTAAGAGTTATGAGGAAGAAATTGATTGGCTAGTAAAGGAGAGGACTACTGCTCGCGATGATCGCGATTATTTTAAGAGGAGAAAAGTTGAAGTCGAGAATCAACTTGTTAAGGAGGAGAAGAAAAGGTCTGAGCTTCAGCGGTTGTTGGAGTATGAGAAGGTTCAGAGTCAGAAGAATGCTCGTGATATGCATCAGTTCCAGTTATACATTACTCGCTTGACTAAGGAACGTGACAAGGCTCTTAAGAAACAGGCGATTAAAGCCTCTGGTAGGGTTGTGATTGAAAAATTAGAGGGCGAGATCCGTAGCCTGAAGGTTCAGGTTTCCACTTTAAAGAACGCCAATAAGGATCTGTCGGTGATAAACGACGGTCTGCAGAAGGGGCACAACGAGATTAACTTGGATCTTGCGAAGATGAAGAAGTCTAAAGATCATTTCTCTAGGCTGGCGGATGAGTATCGCATTGAGCTTGCCAAACTTGGCTATAACTCCGAGGAAGATATTAGGAAAAACGTTTTGAAACTGCGATTTTCTAATCCGTAGGAGGTTACCGAGTATGTGATTATGAAAGAAAGTAGGCTACCAAGCTTGAAATATTTTTCCTGACCTTGCTACAGTTTGGGTTAATGTGTCTAATGTAACTTGCTCTTTTTTCTTTTGCCAGGCCTCGAGGCTAGCTTGACGCAAAAGGCAGCAAAGGCTATATCAAAGAGGGACGAGGCTGCCTCTCAACTGGTTGTTGAGTCTGAGTTGAAGCTGAGTTTTGAGAAGAAGGTAATAGATCTCACTCGAGAATTGGCCGAGGAACGAAAGTTTCGGATTGAGGAAGCAAAAAGGTTATCTCGGGAGCTGGAACGAGCGTCATCGTCGTTCTAAAGAAGCGGAGGAGAGTGCCCAAATAGTAGCTCTTGAGGGTGATATTCGTCGCAGGTGTGAAAAGACCTTACGTGATGTGGTTAATGTTTTGGTTCCTTCTCAACCACAGATTCAACGTGGCGATGTTGCTGAAAGTCTCCTGCTTCATTCTACTTTGACCAATGCTCTTGCCACCGAGAAAGCTTGCCGCCAGCATGCCCCAGAACTTTTCCGATCAATTCGGGTAGAGCTTGCCGGCTATGGTGATATTGGTGCCGAAGACTCTGATGCAGAGCTTCCTGAAGACAAGGAATTGCTACCTCACGAAGTTTTTATAAGGCTTGTATCCAAAGAACTAGAGACCCGTGCTAAAAAGGACAGAGGCTCTGAGGATTCCGAAGAAGATGGAGGGCCGAAGGGGGGTCCCAAGGATGATCCTAGCGGCGCTTAGGGTAGCCATCTCGGGTCTAAATTAAATGATTCTAAGGATGTTCCCGAGCATGCTTCCCCAAAATGTGAGAAAGAAAGCTCTAGTGCTGGTAAGGATGTTGCTTTCGATGCTAATTTCAAGGAGAACAACTATTTGTTCCGCGAGTCTGCTTTGGATTACAGTGAAGAAGAAGATAGCGAGCCAGAGAGGGTGCCCTTGGATACAAAATCCCAAAGGCAGCATATGGAGGTTATTGAAGAAGATGGGTCTGGAAAGTTTTGTCCAACGAATGAATTTAAAGTGATTTCTTCTCAAAATGCCCCTTCTGTGTATTTCTTGCAATTGTATAATGACGGCTTCATGTCTTGCTTAGATCTTCCTCTAGACTCCCTATCTTTCATTCTTTTGCTTTGTAAGATTCCCGCATTTGCGCCTTTTAATTTATAAGTACTTAAATGAAGTTTTGTTTCTTTATTATTTGCATTGTTTCGTGGTAACTTTTGATCGAGCACAAGGTATACTTTGCAAATTATGAGCTTTGCGGCACTAGTGGAGAATGGCTTGGTTAAGTCTGACTAAGACTTAGATGAAAGTCTGACAAAGGAAGCTTTTTTGTATCAAGCTGCCGTAGTCAGATGTATTTTAAGGGAAAAAATACGTTAGTCTAAATCAGTTGTTTTTCAAGGGTTATATTAGTAAAACAACCATGCCTAAACTATAGGCTTTGTAAAAGTCTGCCCAAGATTTTTCTTTTCTTTGTTTAATCTATCCATCCAATAAAATATCTCACTTTTTTTGTCTTTCATTCTCTCTCTCGTTTCTGTCCAAATAAAAACTCACGGAACCCTTTCATCCTCTCCCAGATCTAAAACTAGAGACTAAACTAAAATCTTTATCTCAAGACGCAAATCAACCTAGAAATTACTAGTTTAGGTCAGATTTCCCTTTACAAAAGTGATATTTCTGTTTTTTCTTCTTCTTATTTTGATTTTGATTTGGATCTTGAATTAGGTTTTTTTAATTTTTGATTTTTAGGTTCTGAAGAGGAGTCGATGTGTTGTTGTTTGAGTTTGGGTGATGTACATGAATTTTGACTTTTTTCTAGATTGATTACGATCATGTTTGTGTTCTTGATCTGTAGCATCCACTGTTGGTACAAATACCATCTCTACTTTAGCTTGATTTTGTCAATTAAACGAAACCTACTTCAGATTTTTGATAATTAATCATGGGTTGTGTCTGGTTTTTATTGATGGATAGTATCCTGCTCTTGTTTGTGTATGCTTTTAGGTATGATTTGCTTGATTACTTTGGAAATAGAGATTCACCATCAGTGTTGGAGATGAGGCTTATCATATACAGGTAATTGTTATTTGTTTAAATTACTCCCTTATGTAGATATTGGTTACTGATTGTTCTAATAAATTTATGAATTTTGAACCAGGGTACTACCGATGGTGTTGTAGCAATGGATTTGTCTGTGGATTTAATGGTTTCTCAGCATCAACAACTACAAATATTGTTACATACAGTAGACATGGTAATCCTCTCTCTTTAGATGTTAGAATACTGCTACTCTAGTGCAGTAATAATATGTGGAAAGTATGATGTGTTTGATTGTGGTGATAGTAGATCAATTGGGTTTGTATTTCCTTGAGTCATTGATTGTTCTTGGTTTATTGTTTGTTTGTATACCATTTGTTTGTTTTTATCTGTCGAGGTCAGTATTGTTGATTGTAGTTCTAATGCTTTTTATCCCATAGAGGTGTCAATGATCCAGTTGTATTCCCATGGAGGTCAGCATTGTTGATTGTTGAGTAATGGGTTTTCTTAATTTTTAGGTAAGGTTTATTGGTTACAGCCTTGAGAAAATTGGAAGATGTGGGGGTTGTTTTGCTGTATAGATTTGCTTGCAATATGTTAGTTGCTTAGAGAGTGCTTGCTCATGGCATAATTGTGTTGACTACTTGCGATATGAGACTCCAAGCTTACTGGTTAGATATTAGGTAAGTTGGTCAAACACACTACTGCCTAATATGCAAATGCTTCTTTTCTATCCACCAAAAACACTACTACCTAATATGCAAATGCTTGTTTTGTGTCCTGCTTTTTACATGTTGTTTTTACCTGGAAAAACAATGTACCGTCTCTGGGTACTTTCGTAGTGCTCGGAGATCAAAGTCGAACAAGACAAGCCTAAACCAAGGATGGCCGTTCCCGTCTTGCTTCGGTTACAGAGAGGATAGAGGTTGGTCTAGGGAGGGAAACAACGAGGAAACTTGAGATCAGGTTGAGGATGTGATTTGGGTGTAAGAGTTCAA
>JAJJMA010317372.1:26668-38559 GCA_023529015.1 Papaver nudicaule
AGGTGCCTAAGACTGTTTCCTTTGACAGGAGTACTCAACCTTTGTCCCTCGAGATTCATCAAGCTAAAAGTGTCGTTTCCAAGTGTTTTCTCAATGACGTAAGGTCCCGACCAAAATGGTCCTTCCCTGGAGACAGTGTTGGCGGTGGCTTGGGAGTTTATCTCATTTAACGCTTCTTCAGACAACATTGGTTTGTCAATTGTTACCGCAAATTGCTCCCTTCCCTCGCCACATACGTTTTTTTCCTCTATTTGGGGTTGCCACGGCCGCCTCTTGTTTTGAGTCCCCTTTAGCATCCTTCGCCATTCCTGCTTCAATTTCCGTGATAAATTCCTTGATATCAGATTTCTTGATTTTTGGCATCTTTGTCGAGCTCTCAGAGGTAGATGTCAAGCATTCTCGCTGCTGGATTTCTATTATTACAAATTTGTGCTTCGGCAGGGTCTCCCAAGATTTCAGCTATCCCTGTAGGCGTCGGGAACCTTATTCTTTTGTGAAGCGTAGAAGGCACTCCCATCAGTCCATGCAACCAGAGTCTTCCCACGATGGTCGTGTATGGGGAGTCAATATCTACCACACAAAATGTTGTGAGCAGATTGAGCTTTCCCACATGAATCATCAGCGTTTGTTCTCCTCTCGGCATCGAGGGTTTCCCATTGAATTTGAATCCGTTATAGGCCGATGGAATCAGAGTTGTGTCCTTGCCGAATAGCCGATCATATGTTCTTCTGAAGAGAATGTCAACCGAGCTCCCTGGGTCCACTAGGATTCTCGGCATTTCCAGTTCCTCGAAAAGTAAGGTTATGACTAGCGGGTCATTGTGTGCCCTTCCCCCGTCGGGAATATATGCTGCCGAAAAAGAAACCGACTGCTTCTGCCAATCCTCCAGGGGCTTTTTGATGGCTATGCTCATGATTTCCTTCCCCTCGAAGTCTCTCTTGTGAATTCTATCAGTGATGCTGCTTTCGAAGCTGTCTTCGTTCATCTTTGCTTGGATTATTGAGTTGCAATCGGTGAATCTTGGGACGTCTCTACCTATTGTTATGGTGTAGGCCTCTGCGTGCTTTTTCTCTTCTTTAGATTATGTTTCATTTGATGGTGGGCTTGGCAGGCTTAGCAGATGATCAAATTTCCCGTCCGAGATGAAATGATAGATTTGATCCTGCGCCGTGACGCAATTTTCGGTAGAATGCCCATAGAATTTGTGAAATTGACAGAAGTCTTTCGCATTACGAGTGTGCTGAGGTTGGTTTCCCCTACTTCTGGGATAGCGGATCTCGCTCGCCCATTCTGAATGTTCGATGCACTTCAGGGCTGTCTTGATTGGTACGCTCAGCTTCGGAAGCTTCATGTCCCTAAATCGGGGGAATCCTGACCTGGGCACTCCGAATTTCCGACTTCTATCGTAACCCCTTCGTGAGTTGCCTCCTTTGTATCCTCCTTGCTTGTCATTTCCCCTGCTATCATTTTATTTCCTGTTGTCGTTATACCTCCCATCACCAAATTTTCCTTCGCTCCCATACCTTCCCTTGTCGTCATGCCTTTTTCTTTTCGAGGAGTCCCCTATTAGACGGGTGGGTTGATCTCGCTCTCCCAGGGACAAATTATTGATCGAGTGCACCTGTTTAGATACGATTTCCCTCTCTTGGGCTTCTTTCTCTTTTATTTCTTCCAATGCAATCCGCTCTCTTTGGTATGTCCTTAAGTCCTGCAATGTTTCCACGTTTCTGGAGAAAAGCTTATCATACAACGGGTGGTCTTTGTCCAATGCATTTAATTATGCTCATACTTTGTCCCTTTCCGAGGCTGAAAAGACGAGGGTACCGAGTACACCACCAATCATTTTAGTCCACCTATAAGTCAAACCTTGACCGGTTCCTGAAATCAAGAACTCAAGAACAAGATCTCTTTCAGATCTGATTGATTAACATAAGGGAGTCAATACAAGAATCCGAAAGACTATGTCAACCAACCAAGTACGATACTTTAATTATATAAGATGACTCAAATATAATGCGGAAGTAAAGTAAAATACACACAAGATTTTGTTAACGAGGAAACTACAAACTCGTAGAAAAACCCCGGGACCTAGTCCAGTTTTGAATACTCTTAAGAATTAAGCCGCCAACACACCTACTCTCAGACTTCGGACTAGCTGGTGCAGACAATATGACCCTAATACGACTATTAGTCACAAAGATTTCCCCTCAGTATTCCTACGCCTCCAACCACAGCAAGGTGGTCACGCACATGTACTCCCCTACGTAAACAGACGCCCGTTACCGTCTTACGCAAGAGTTGCCTCAAAAAACCGTCGCGAGGACTATCGCTACCCGACCTCCAATCGGACGATTACAACCTTTGGACAACGACCAAATAGCGGCAGGTCAAATCGCTAGATGATATCTTTGGTAACACTACCGTGTGGCCAAGCAGGACCACGGGTATAGTTCCCTGGACCCGCCATACACGAAGGAAGTCGCTGCTTACAAATTCCCGCCCGAATATACGTCCCCCAAGTTTAAGGTATACACAGGACAGGGGAACGCGCGAGAACATCTAGGACGTTTCCTCTCCACAATGGAGACGGAAACCTTTGCATGAAGGAATTCTCGAAATCTTTATCTGATACCGCGTATACTTGGTACGACAACTTAAAGCCTGGGAGCATAGCGACATGGGAAGAAATGACGCGTTTATTCCTTAAGAATTTCTTTTCCGCCAAGAGGCGAGTGACTACAGTTGATCTGGCGCGAACATCAATGGGAATCGACGAAGACCCGATGAAGTATATCACAAGGTTCAGGAGTCACGCGCTCGAATTAAGTGAGGATGTGCCAGAGGACAGATTGGTGGAAATTTGTGTTGGAAGGATGACCGCCACACTACGTTTCGCCTTATCGAACTTTCAGTTCCAAACATTTGTGGAACTTGAGGAAGCAACAACGCGGGTGTCCGACTGTCTTGAGATATTTCATCAAGCAAAGATGGAGCAGACATGGTATAACTCAGTTAACTCATTGAGCGCAGCAATTACCAACAGTGGGCCCATTCCAGGGAACAAGCGCACGACACCATTCCAACATACCAAGGCGTGGCGCCACAAGGAGGACGGGGTGGAAATAACGCCAACAACCAGCATCCGATTCCAGCACTGATACCATGCACGAAGGAGCGAATCGAAAACCTCGTTGATCAATGGGCGGCTAATGGAGAAATCAACTTACCACCCGCTGTGGTAGACCTAAGTACAGTTAACAAGGCGCACTAACGATATTGCCACTTTCACATGAGGGTGAACCACTCAACCCTCGATTGTTATGGTGTGCAGAACGCGTTTTGGAGGAAGGAAAGAGCGGGGGAAATCGATCTTGGACGACAGAAGATAGACAATGACCCTTTGCCCCAGCATAACGTTATGATGATTTCTCATAATCCAAGGGATGAGGAATGGGCGCCATGGGAAGATTCCAAGAAGGAGGCATGTGAGTTAACGCTTGGAAAGACGGTATTCGAAGGAACAGATAGTGTTGCCTTTCAGTTCTCTAAGACCATCATCGCCCAACAGTTTTTCGACTCCTTAGGTTTTAGCGAGGATCAGACTAGGGAGGCGCGTCCCAAGCAATCGCTGCTATAGCCGCGGGGCATCAGGCGCTATCGAAAGGAAGAATCACTTTCGATGACAGCGACATATGCATTCCAGGGGAGCACCTACGGCCGTTATACCTCACCGTGACCATCAATAGACAACAGTTGAGGAGGGTATTCATCGATGGAGGAGCTTCACTGAACCTCATCTCGGTGCACACCCTGGATTTGTTAGGGATACCAAGGGGAGAAGTCAGGGAGCGAAAGACAGTGGTGCGAGGATTTGGGGGTCACACCTAAGAGGCCATAGGGATTATATGCCTTACAGTGTTTGTTGGGCCGATTAGGGCGTCTGTACCGTTTCACGTACTAGACGATCACACTTCGTTTCACCTGCTATTGGGTCGTGGGTGGATACGTGATCACAGAGTTGTAGCGTCCACCTATCATCAATGCATTAAAACCAACATCGGAGGCAAGGAGTATAGGGTCCCCACCACCAACAACCCTTTCGGACCCGAGGAGGCATACATGGCAGAAGCCGTCTTTTACAACCAGCAGAGCAAGGTGAGGCAGCCGTAATAGGACTGCCTCGCACGATTCCCTTGCCTAAATGGGAAGAAGAAAAAATTTCAGTTTTCAGTCCGACTCGCCTGGTTATGTCAAAGGAGAAAAGGAAAGTCGAAGAAAAGGAGTCCGTGTTTAGCCCCAAAAGGTTAGGGACGCCGGCAGAAGCGAAAAGACCAAAGCTAGAGCCAGAACCCCAATTCCACCGCTTCACCACTCAGAGTGGAGGACATGTATACAGGTTATAGCAATCAGCGGAAATGATGTCGCCTGATCAACTGTGTGAGGCGTCCACAAGCCAGGCGATACCATCTCCCGACGAGGAGGAGGAAGTAACAGCAGAATATTTACCGATAGAAGAGCCTACAGAGGTACCATCCCTAGACGAGGTGGAGAAAGTGAATATTGGGGACGAGGAGGAACATTTAATTAAGATCAGGGCGTCACTAGGGAAGGAAGAACGGGGAAGGATGATTGAGCTATTGAAGGAATACAAGGATGTTTTCGCCTATACATATAGCAAGAGGCCGGGTCTAGACGAGGAGTTGGTTACCCATTCTTTAGACGTACTGCCGCATGCTCGCCCTGTGAAGCAAAGGAGTCGCACTTTCCATAAGGATGTCGCCTTGGCAATAAAAGAGGAAGTTGAGCGATTGATGGTGGCAAAATTCATCAAGCCCATAAAGAACGCGCCATGGTTAGCTAATATCGTACCTGTGATGAAGAAAAATGGGAAGATCCGTTGCTGCGTCGATTACAGAGATTTGAACAGGTCTTGCCCCAAGGACGAGTTCCCGGTGCCTAACGTGGATATGCTAGTAGACGCGACCAGTAATCACCAAATGTTCTCGTTTATGGATGGTTACAGTGGTTAAAACCAGATCAGGATGAACACCGTAGACGCGCATAAGACCGCGTTTCAAACACCCTTTGGTTGCTTTTACTATGTGGTGATGCCATTTGGACTAAAAAATGCCGGGGCGACTTACCAACGAGCTATGGTATCCATTTTCCATGATTTGATCCACAGGCAAGTTGAGGTGTACGTTGATGATATCGTAGTCAAGTCTCAGAAGAAGGAAGACCACATCAGCCACTTGTGGACGGTGTTTGAGCATTGTAGACAATACAAGCTCAAGATGAAATCCTCTCAAATGCGCTTTCGGGTTCACGTCTGGCAAGTTCTTGGGGTTCGTGGTTACTAATAGGGGAATACAGGTGGATCCGGGAAAGGCGCAAGCAATACTTAGCATGGACAGGCCCACCAATGTACAGGAACTCCAAAGCTTTCTAGGGAAAATATCTTACGTTCGGAGGTTCATACCAGGTCTAGCGCAGATGATGGCCGCTTTCACTCCACTCTTAAAGAAGGGATGCGCGTTTCAGTGGGGGGAAATCCAGCAAAACGCTTTTGAAAACGTAAAGAAGTGCCTAACGTGCCCACGAGTCCTGCACCACCGATACCCGGAGAGCGTTTACACCTTTACTTGGCATACACTTCTGAAGCTATAGGGGCGCTCCTTGCTCAAGATTTAGGAAATGATCAGCTCTTTCCTATATACTACCTGAGTCGTGTTTTGAGAGACGCTGAAGTGAGATACCCTCGGATTGAACAAGCGTGTTTAGCTCTGATCTACGCGGCTCAAAAGTTAAGACCATATTTATTGGCGCATCAAACCGTGGTAATCGTCGCGGCAAACCCCATGGTTTACCTAGCCGAACGACCATACTTGACTGGTCGAACCGCGCGGTGGTCCCTACAATTGTCAGAATTTGGGCTTCATTACCAAAGACCCCGAGGCGTAAGAGGTCAAGCAATCGCAGACCTTCTTGCTGCGTTCCCAGGAAGTGATGAAACCAGTATCCATGAGGGCATACCGGGGGTAGTGGCGGAGATTGACGAAGAAGGCGCTTGGGACATGTATTTTGACGGGTCGTCCTATGGATCGTATGGAGGCGCAGGTATCGTGTTTGAAACACCAGGAAAGGAGTTGCTCTCGTTCGCCTTCAAGTTAGATTTCGCTTGCAGCAATAATGTAGCTGAGTACGAGGCGTTCCTAATAGGCCTCAATCTAGCTGAGCAAATGGAGCTCTCCCGGTTCCACGTACACGGCGACTCGAAATTAGTCACCAGTCAAGCGGGTGGTGATTTCCATGTCAAGGAGGAGCACTTGGCACCTTATCACGCAGAAGCACAGGAGCAGATGACCAAGTTCGCCCTGATAGAATTGGGACACATGGGAAGAACCATGAATAGGCACGCTGACGCTTTGGCGACTCTAGCGGCAAAAATCAACTTGTAAAACGACAAGGAGAAAGGCTCGATCACTGTGCACAAACAAGAACTCCCCAGCACCTGGCTACGGGAAATGAAGTTTGAGGAAGAAAATGACTGGAGAAAAGGAGTCATGAGGGAGATCGATAAGCCCAAGGAAGAAAGATCAATGTTGTTCAAAAAGATAAAGTCATTTGTGGTCATCAAGGGGCAACTCTATTATCGAATGACGGGTGGAGCATTGGTACGGTGTGTAGGGAATAAAGAAGCAGCAAGGCTTTTAGCCAAGGTTCACCAAGAAACGTGTGGGCATTCAGGAGTAATTCCCCTGTACACAGGAAATTACAAAGAAGAGGGTATTACTGGCCTGAGATGGCAACGCAGGCCGCGACCCTACAGGGCGAGTGCACGGAGTGTCAGTCACCGCCACAACCGTCGGAGGTTTGCACGGTCGAGGAGATAGACTGGAGGCAACCTTACATCAGTTATTTAAAGAACGGCTTGCTCCCGGGAGACGAGACAGAAGCTCTAGTGATAACGAAGAAAGCGGCACGTTTCTTTATCACCGATGGGGTGTTATATAGGAGAAGCTTCGATAATGGAGCATTGAGGTGTCTAAGCAAGGAGGAAGCGTAGATAGTAATGACCAAAGCTCATGAGATGGAGCACCAAGGGAAGCGCAAGTTATTCGTCCACATCCATGAGGGAGGTTATTACTGGCCCACCATGGAGGCTGATACAACAAAATTTGTAAGAAGATGCGGCGTCTGTCAACTTCACGGGAATGTGATACAAGCGCCCCACAAGGAGTTACACAGTGTGGTTGCTCCGTGGCCTTTCCATAGCTGGGGTTTAGACCTAATCGGCCCCATAAACCCTCTATCTTCCAGCCGGCACAAATATATAATCCCGGCAACAGAATACTCAACCAAGTGGGTAGAGGCAGCGCCTCTACGAAATTATGAAGGAGAGACTATCGCTGCGTTTATCAAAGAATACAGGATCACAAATGGCGGGAGACAGGATCAAATTCAGACAAAATTAACCACTCACCCGCTCAGAAGACGCCGAGAACGCGCTCACTTATGCGTCAGTATCACTCGCTCGGTCGCTGGGAGAACCACCTCCAAAAGAGCCTAGCACAAAATATATACGACAAGCCACAATAGTAAATCGCCAAAACATCCACCAGACTCAGAAACTCTCTCGATTCACAACAATGCAACAGATGCTGGGGTATATATATGATTTTTTCTGCAAACAAAAGGGAAAGAATAAATGCACCCACGTGTAAAAATTTAATACATACCTGGATCAGATAGCACGTGAGCAGAAGAGGACGGACCCACATGACGTACTCTCTCAGACATCGAAGAACTGAAAGATTCCAAAATAGCAGATGGTGAGTCCAGAGGGTCAACCCCACCACGCCTAACAGAACAGACTAAAGGTTGTAATCGAGTTAACTAATCACATCAACTGGCTTGGGACCGACACACCGATTACGACGGTCGAACTCCTCTACAAACTCAGAATTGCTTGAACGAGCAGGAGTTTGTACGGACGAGGCACGTTTTCTCTTCGAGGAAGTTGTCTGGCGCGCATGTTTAATACAAGACTTATTAGAAAGGGAGGAAATACACCGAGGAATGGGGACTATGCCCGCTTCCCAATTCGACTTATCAAGCAAAGCCTTCCTACGCCACTCATGCTCGGGCATATTAAGCCACTCCTCCAAAGTCCGCTTACGCGGCCCTGGATCATGAGCGCCGTCAGGCTACGCAAAAAACAAAAACCTAAGTAAATATGAGATTTAGGAAAAAGTGCAAATACCGAATCAATGTGCCAAAGGGACGATTACTTACCGCAGAACCCCCGCCTAACACACTGCTAGGCGCCGAGGGAGATGGCTTAGAAATTTTGATTGAACGTGATCGTCCATGTCCGCCAGCAACCTTTGAGGAGGAGAGGGGGACTTTCCTCCTTGACCTCTGCCCCACAGCCATGTCAGGATCCAAAGGAAGAGGACCCCAGGCTGTCTCGGTAGAATTCCGAGCACGACCCTTATTCCCGGGAACGAGTCTGAGAGGTCCCCCTATACTCTTTTCAAGCACAAACCGACCAACATGATGCATTTTATAGATCCCACTCTCGTCTGGCTCGGGGTAAACAACAGGAGCGGTAACCAGAAAATTCATCACGCGCGTTAAAAGCTCTTCCCAATACTCACGCCAATCAACAAAAACACGGAGCGAGTCCCGAGTAGGGTCAGGATAACGGATTGTGAAGGGAATAGGACGACAGCGAAGCGCGCCCCCATCAGAATAAACAAATCTATCATAGCAAGCCTCGATCGAGGCGTCGTCCAGAATAAGGGGACGCAGAGGAGGCGGAGGAACCTCTTGATCAAAGCTTGCTTGGCGGACTACCCGATCAAAGTTATAAGCTTCAATGGAAAACGAGCCCCCGTAAAAACCCAGAAGATGACCAGACGTCAATGAAAGGACGAAGTCTACTTCGCTCGCCTGATCCACCCTCCGCGAATCAAGGATTTCCCCCTCAGTCGAGTAAAAGGAATAGGGGGTAGCCCCAACGCGACCATCAGTGTACGGAGAAAAACAAAACTTGGTCCCGATGTCCATATACTTGGAAATGCTGTCGAGAGTCTTAGGCGACTTCTTCTTGTAAAGACGGGCGCGAGGGTAAGTGTACACCATGGGATCTTGATAAGTTTCGCCATCCTCGTTGACCCGTTCCTCGTAGCCATGAATGGTAAGTGTCGGAACTGTCGGGCTGGACCCTGGAAAGCGCTCCCAAGACCACATCTGGAGAAAGCTCGCGGGGACGAAAGTCTCGACGGTATGAACATTAGCGGCCCTCTGAAGGTCAATCACGAGCAAGTCCAAGTGGTGATAAAGCCCGCCTAAGAACATAGGAGCCAAGGGGAAAAAAATGTCGCGCGCCATTAGGACGACCATCGACATAAGCTCTTCTTTAACAGTATCCACCGGACTAAACTCGAATACATCATGGCTCAACCAAAATAGGAGGAACGCGTCCAATTGTAACGTCTCTGAATCCTCGCCGTAGTCCGGGCGCTCCCAATTGCCTTCCACCACTTTCGGCGCCCAGTACTTCACAAACAAAGGAAAGGAAGAGCGCCTCTTCTTTTGTTTACTTGAAGTAGGTACTTCAGTATCGTCCTCGCCTATAACACACACAAAGATGAACTCATGGTCAACAACGCCGAACAAAACATTCCCTAAAAGGAAGAGATAGGCCAAAAACCGTTACCTCGGGCACCTTCGTGCTCTTCGCCCCCCTTCTGGATCGTCATCCTGAGCAATCTCAAGCTCCTTACCTTTCTCTGATTCATCACCGGCTCCCTCTGCGAGAACATTCCTTGCGAGCTATTTTGATTTTTTCAGTATGGTGACCAAATCCCAGTCTTTGACGCGCATACATCATGCGACGGCTGACTGGTGCCAGTAACAGGAACCATGGGCTGGCAGCAGGGTGAGCGCGATTACATCCTTCAGGGTGATTATCGCCTCTCCCTAGGCAAAGAGGAAAGTGTGGAATAAAGAGATCCAACGTGTAACCAACTTGTTCAGATTGGAGGTGTTGCGCTTGCAAGAACGACATTTCGATGCCTTAATAGCGTCGAGAATACCAAGCCCTTCAAGGGTACGGGCGTAGGGCTCGTAGTCCACGATGTAATCTACCCACGCAGACCAACCCTCCTGGGGTTTCGCTGTCGATTTGTAGACGACATCTGGGAGCTCGTAATCACCACGGTTTATGGCCAGGCGAGGGATTTGTTCAAAATGAGGGAATGACCACCCACTGCTCTCTGGACTTAATAGCCACAAGGGGTCGGCAAGAAGTGGTGGTGGTAAACGATTCAAGATGCGCTGATTAAAAAAGTCGTCGGGATAATCGTCACTAGGAAATGGGACAAACGCGCTTTGGAGAGCAATGCTCTTGTTGAACTGATTGTGAGAAAATAGACCGTCTTTGCGCCCAGGAGGTGGGAAGACAATAGGGTCATCATTCCCAGCGCCTTCTCCATCCGACGCGTCTTCAGGATTGACCTCGTTCTCTTGATCAGAGGCGATCTGGTCGTCTGGCAAGGGCTCGTGATCGCTCATTCTGGTGAAGGAATAAGAAAGGAAAATATACGAATTGGCTGAAGGAGATGGAGTCATGACTATTTATACTAGGGAGGTAAAGGAAAGAAGGTAAAGGCAAATGTAACCGCTCGCCACCTAGGCCACGACATCAGTTAAATAGTGGAAACGTGCGCTGCCACGTAGGCCACGAACTGAGAAGGTAACTGTAGAGGCGACTGGGGACTTGGGTTTCGATTGGGTGACGGTTGACCCGGCATCCTGCCCGCTCGAACCGTCAGGGGACTAATGTGGATACCCCAAGTCTCATAAGGCCTAGTGGGCCTGACATGTGTTTACCTAAGCCCTTCTGAATGGGTTGGGTCAAGGTACTTTAGAGACCTAAGGGATAAAGAGTGGCAATTATGTGAATAAGTGGTTGATGTGACACATGGCAACCTAAGGGTAAAAGGAGATCTTTATAAATATGACTCTAATAAGATCATTAGAGGGGTAACTTAAGAGATTGGATCATTTCCTAGGGAAGAGAGAGAGAGAGAGTGAGTGAATCGCTACCTCTGTGACTCGGATCGGATTTGCATATTACCCCATCCACAGTAACTAACAGATATTTCACCTAAGTCTTTTCACACCAAGAGCGAGGATATTGAGTTTACTTAGGCAATAAACACCTCGAGATATCGATCAAGGTTTCAAAACCTAAACTCCTAAAAGAGCAACCTTGTCGTCCCAGTTGGAATCAAGCAGATAGCTATAGCAAGTACGATATGATATGACCGTGAAGAACGATGTATAATAACAGCGATCCTGATTCCAAGCAATATCTATAGTTTAGGCACACAAACCGAAAGCGGCTTGCTGCTAAATCCAGGTTAATAGATAAAGAGTATGTTCTAATCACAACGATCTTGAGTGGCCTTATATCAGAAGAGAAGGACCTTAGAATAAACAAGATCGTTAGGTTTGATAGACGTGATAGAACAGAACCCAAGTACAATACAAAGAAGACTAATAAACATAAACTAGTTAATCGTAAGAGGTACTTCTAGGCTTCTCGATCCCAATAGAAGACTTTTACGCAATTCTAGACCGAGAGCAAAAGCTCAAAGGTAACTGAAAAGAAAAGCGCCAACACAAGCTTACAATTCCGAAGAAGAGCTTGGCCAAGGGGATTAAGCTTTTAGGAGAGATACCACTCCTATTTATATTGACTAAGGCTTTAGCTTTGAGATGAGGCAAAGTTAATTTCGGAAATTCCACAAAGCACATTTACATAATAGTTCTGAAATTCCCCATTTAGTCTCATAGCTTTTAATGAGAACTAATACTCT
>JAJJMA010317375.1:0-10117 GCA_023529015.1 Papaver nudicaule
AGTAAGACAAATCTCTATCAATCCAAGCATTCCCTCTAGAGGACATGTATCTGTAATAATCATATAAGGAAGGTGTAGCCTATACAAGCCCCATAGAGACGAGAACAAACTCCCTATAATTGTCATCAGATCCTTATACTCCGAGAAGACCTTGAACTGTTCAACATAAAACTCAAATCTAGAAAATAGACCTAAATTTATGTGAAATACGCAACCGGACCTCCTAAATTTACACAGATCAAAATCAATTACATCTTCCACCTCCATGACAACAGAAGACAACCCAACATCTATGTAAGAACTAACAAGTTTGTTGCGGTTAGGGGTAATAAGACTTAAGTACTTGAACCAAGTCCTATCCATCATTGGATCATGAAGACACTAAAGTGCAAAGGAAAAACCAAGGACTCAGGGAAACAGCCAGAATCAGACCGAAACAAACCAAAAAAGGAACTTCCAAGGCTGAAATGCAGAAATAGTTGCTCGAGATAGGTTGAAAGAGAGGTGGATTACAGAGTAGGAATTAAGAAAAGTGAAGGATCAGAATAACCAACCGCATTAGCAAGGAAAGGGACCAGAAATGGTTGCATGCACATCTGAATAGGTGATTTACAGTTCAAGGCCATCTGCCAACTTTAGTAGCCATTGCTGAGTTACGAAGGTGTGCGTGATATTCTAGTTTGATCAACAAAGGTTTAGATCCTAAACCACCAAAGCTTACTCACACACAAAAACACAATACTGATAGTCTTCCGCCATTGATTCATGAAAATTGGTTGATTTCTGGTAGATATAACTCTTTTCATGCGAAAGAATATATGTTAGCTAACATTCAGAAAATGAACTATGAATCATGTATCCATCAAAACTAAAAAGTCTCACCAGATTCAAGGTATTCACATAAAGTCAACTGTTCGTTATTTTTTACATCTTCTTCATTGCAGGCTTATCAGTGGGTTCGTAAGAACTGTTTGCGATCGAGCTTGTCCTTTGGAGGTGCAGTAATGCGACGATATTTTTGGTTCCTTTCTTTCTTTGAAGTCTTTGGCCGACCGATGCAATGAGAATGATGTCTTGATACATTTGAAAACTTCTTTTTCAAGGTTGAGGATCTAGATTTACCTGTCTTGGTAGCGTGAACTTTTAGGTCGCCTTTTTTGTAGTTATAAAATTAAAGAAAACCTCATTACGTACCTGTTATAATTAAATCAAAGGCGGTAAATGAAATCTCAAAAATGTAATTATTTTAAGGAAACAATACTTATCATAAGCAAACAATCTGACCTTCTAACTCATTATGGAGCCAGTCATATGTTGTGCATATCATATCTTGCAAAACATCTGGATTAAGTGGATCCAACGCAAAGTAAGGACTATATCTCCATTGTTATTAATAAACCAATACTTTAGTACTCGATTTGCCTTCTAAACAGAGAATACCTGAAAAGTGACTTTCTTTAGATATGATCAAGGTTGTGCAGAAATCTCTTTAAGAATTAGGGTTGTCACGTAAACGATAAGTAAATGATGCCTAACTCGTTTCTACCTCAAAAGTGAAGAAGTAGATTTAATTCTCACACTAATGAAACTACTAGGACTTTCCACACATATGCAGCCAGGGACGGACCTAGGTGAGGCCCTAGGTTGGCTTCAATCGTCCGAAAATTCTAGCAAAAAAATTTAGGTAGTAGTTTTCATAGGATTTTTCAAGTTAGCCCAGCTTGAAAAAATAATTTAGCCCAAAACATACTCATACCCCAGTAACAAGTCAAGTTATGTTAGCCCAGTACCCATTCCATGAAATCAATAATTCAATGTGAAGAGGAAGAAGAAAGAAGACCGATTGTTGTGAATTCATGACATCAATTTAGGCTATTTTGCTCGGAGATTAAGGTTATTAGCTTATTTCTAACTGAGTTTTGAATCTGTGAGTGATTGTATCTTTGTGATTGTGATTGTATTCAATTGATTTCTAGGGTTAGGGTTTGTTTGTATTGTTGATGTTGCAATTTCAAAAATTATGATTTTTATCCGTGGGTTTGCTATATCCGCCTAATTAGGATACCGGAAAAAAAAAAATAGCAACCTCCGACCGCCAGGCGCCACGTTTCACAACACTAATCTTAGCTTGTCCCAACAAAAATTCCTCGGTCCGTCCTTGTACGCATCCTTACGTAGTTTCCATCAATCTTGTAATTGATTGAATGTTCTTGAATTGCCTTATTACAGAAGAGAAGAACCTTAAATTAGAAAAGAATGAGAACAACCAAACAAGCTTACATAATCTCATACTATCGAGAAGATAAGTATCTTCTCCACAAGTGAAGTCCTTCAATAGTCGTAGGAAAATGCTAGAGGGAATTATTCGTATAAATGACGACTCCTTCAATAGTCGGGTCATGCCCGATTGTTGACCGGAATTTGACCGGATTCCGGCGGAAATTCTCAGGTCAAGAACAATGTTGACCTGGGCAAAACCTGTTATGACCAAGTCAAGTCAGGTCAAGGTCATGGTCAAGTCAACCTTTTCTTTTGGTCATGTGACCAAGAATAGCAACCTTTTATTTTGGTCCTGGGCAAGGCCTGTTTTGAAACAGCTTGACTGTGTTGCGAATTTTGTTGACCCCTGCTTCAACCTAAAATTTGAAACAGGGAATGAGCTGTTTCAAATTTTTGCATTTGAAACATGTTGACTATGTTTCAAAACGCCAAATTTGGTGTAGTGAGGGTTTTCGCAGAATTCCCGATTCTTGTGACGTCGTTGTTTTCATTCAAGGATTTTTCTATTTATAGGATTCAATAAGGCTAGGTTGCTTAGTAATAAAGCAACGATTGCTTGAGATACAAGCAAACTCGTGAATCGTGTATACGGGCCCGTTACTTGACTTGTACTCGAAGTAATCAACAGTTCTTTCAAACTTGGAAACCAATTAGAGTCTATCACCAAGTAGTTTGGTAGAGTTTAATTACTTCAAAAGTTTGGTCTCAATACTAGTTAAAAATGACTTAATGAACTATTAAAGAAGGGATAAGTGAGCCGCGTGTGCTAGAGCATTGATTGGTCAAACCTGCTAGTGTTAGTATGTCAAGTTAGTTGTCAAATTTAGATGTCAAAACATAATTCTTGATTTAGTCTGCTAAAGTTTAGATTTCGGATATGAGAATTAGACTAGGTAGATGAGACCTTGAAAACGAAGACTATAGCTTAATCACGAAGACATCATTATATCTTCATCGACAAAAGGTTAGTTTAAGTTGTGACTTTATGGATTCTTCCATTCTACTTATACTATCATTCGAAATATAGTCGACTATTTTAGTATGAAATAGCTTATTGAGACGTATTATTATTTATATAACCAAAGGTTGTGTTAGTATGCTTCACAAGTGTACTAAGGTTATAGGATACGTATGAGAAAGATTCAATACACTTTCCAACATAATGGTTTGCTTGCGAATCAATGTCGGAGAATGGTGAATCTTATGAGTTATACTTCAGAGTGAGTATTGATGGATTATGGCTCAAAATGTAACAACGTTTAAGTACGAATAATGGCCCATCCCACGTACGACAAAGCAAATCCAGTTAAACCGACTTGAAGGCATTGGCATTTCGCGAACCTGTTCGTGAACAAGAGCTCCAGATTTTCCTCGTGAACTCTAAAAATGTGTTTTCTACGTGAACCTAAACACGGACAATACCTCCGGGTATTTAGTCTGGATTTCAAATACAGACGGTTCACGAACCGTCTGTTAAATATTTTTCGGATATTTACGCGGCTTTAACAAAGACTCCTAAATCTCATAAGGAGAGATGGACTAGATCTTCGTTGCAAATTTTTACGCGGTTCGTCTAGTGAATCTCAATAGTTTAATAAGACTTTAGTTGCTCACTCTTGTGTTGAGACCATATCTTTGAAGTAGTTTTCCTCTACATTTGGTGATAAACTCTAATTAGTATCCATGTGTGATTAAACTTTGATACTTTGTGTACAAGAAGTAACGGGTTCATTTATACATTCACGGAGTAAGTTGTAGGACAAGGAATCTATTGCTTTATTGAGAAGGAGGAGATACCAAGTACACCACCAACTTTTGAATTCGTGAACCTAGTTGATTAGATTGTTTGAACGATCTCACAAATCAATATTCAAACGATAATCTGAGTCAAGTTCTTTATTCAAGAACCGAATCCCAACCAAGAACAAGTTCTTGTATGTCTCAAAAGAGATGGATTCACTCGAAGGTTTAATCAACAAACTTGTGATACTTTAATTATATAGATCAGAAACAATATAACGCGGAACGTAAAAATAAAGCAAGACACCAGAAGTTTTGTTAACGAGGAAACCACAACTAGCAGAAAAACCACGGGACCTAGTTAAGATTTGAACACACACAGTATTAAGCGAATATAGATGCTAGCCTACGATCATATACTTCAGACTGAAATGTATCGAGATTGAATTGACCCTTTAACCAACTCAACTACCATTATATGCTCCTACGTCTCTTGGCTCCCGCAGAAACCTACGCACATGATTCCCCTAGATGATGTCCTTTACAGGCCTAGGAGTTGCTCCACAGTCCTTCGTGAAGACTAGCGCTACCCTTCCTCTAACAGGACGCCTGGTTGTACTCGATTTGCCTTTCAACAAAGAATACGATATGTGATCTCCTTTAAAATTAAATTCAAGGTTAATGGAAATCGATATGCTAATTAGGGCATATTGATCTAGCCTAACTAGTTTTACCTCGTAACGCGTGACGAACTTGATATAAGACCTAATTTGTGAATTGGGTTATGGAGCTTCTATGACTTATAACACCGGGTGCAGGTGTACAAAGCTTCTATCAAATCTTTTGTGTTTTAATGATTAATTGACCGCAACAATACAATCGACCCATAAACCCCTAAACTGACCAAGTGGCCAGGTCATGACATAGTTCATAATCAGGTTTACATATATTTGCAAAAACATATAAAGCCCCTAAACTCAACTGAATGATTAAAAGTGTGGTATATTACATACTAGGGAGTGACCCATGCCTTACGGCACGGGCTATTTCGCAGTAACTCATCTTAGAAACCATTCAAAATATTTTCCTCAACGTTGAACTGGTAATCACCCTCATTGAAAGAAATATGCATTTAACCAATATCTTTCGTCGCCATTTATTTTCATAAACGTGAATATTCCTTTTCATTTGCATGAAGAATTTGTACCCAAACAATTAACCTCAGAGCTTAAGACATTATTTAAGCATTTATTAGGATGTGTTTGAAGGTTCCTACAAAACTTAGCCGTTATTCTACATGATGTCTACCCAATTTGATGCTAAACATTTAAACCACAGAAATAGTGATCTCCATTTGAATAATGTCTATTTCACTTCATTGATGATAAAAAAATATAAAAAAAGTGGGTTAGAGTAAGTTTCTCCTTTGTAGATTTTCCGAGGATGCTGAGTGTGGTATCTTATATACTCAAGGTTATGACAAACATTGATTACGATGATTATGATGGCCGTTAAATATTTGACGGTTTATGGAAATGAAAAGTTAGAATCATGGCAATTAAGGGCATGCACTGAGTTAGTGAGTGTGTATTAGTCCTTATACCGTTTATCATGTTGCTGTAACAATCATTGTTAATGCTATTCAACTGATTGAACGGTTACACATGCACAAATAATTACTCAGTTGATTTCCCTTGATTTTACAGGTGGGTTCTGTTAACCCAAAACCATGTTTACTACTACTATTTTTTTCGGCAACTAAGGACTGGCGGTAGCACATTCCAACTTCTTGCTGCAAGTCTCGAATCTGAGAAATGAGAATGAAGTAGCATTACAATGGCAACTATGAACATCAAAAGCAAACTTAGTTAGCTCATAATTTTCTTGCTGCAAGTCTTGGATCTGAAAATGAAGCAGCATTACAATGGCAACTATGAACATCATAATGCAAACTTACTGAAGTATTAAATATACCATGCTCACGTACCCCTCTAAGTTTGACATTAGCACATTCCAACTTTTTGATTAGCGGATCAGAATTCTCTTGCTGCAAGTCTCATATCTGAAAAGGAAGTAGCATTACATTGGCAACTTTGACAGTGTCCGGATTTAACTTTCAAATTGCCAAATAACAGTCCCCCTAAAGGATTCTTTAACTCACATCAAATGTATACATACAAATATATGCCACCACACGATATAACCTTAGATTTGATCTGCAATTATGCCAACTCGAGTCCACAAATCAAGTGTTCAGCTCTTCTTACTCATTTATCTGGGATACACACATTCAAGCAGAAAGACACTGTGAAGCTCATTACACTTAAAAACTTAAAATTGCAATCTCTATAGTGTGTAAGCAAATTCATTGCTTTAAACTTAAAACATAAATCCTGGTAGCAAATTCATTGCTTTAAACTTAAAACATAAATCCTGGTTCGTCTTCGATATAATTTATGAGTTAAATAGTCGGTTCGGTCGAATTTTGGTTACTGTCAGTTTTCTTTTCTCTTGTATCTCCATTGAACATGTGCATGATCGAAATCAAATACCCATAGTTTGGCAATGCTAGGCAGCCATCCAGTGCTTCTTCTTGATAAAGCTCTCTATCTTGTTCTCATTTTCTGGCCTACCCACATTAAAGATAACCTAACAAAATATCTGCAATCTATATCTTTGTTCTCATTTAATTTTTATTATGGGGAAAAATCAAGCAGAAGAGAATAGACATGGACATGCTCAACTTTCGGATTGCTGAGTAGTTAACCGAAATTCATATTAAAAGTTTAAAAATAACAAACTTACCCAAAAATGTGGCATTCAAGTACATGCCAATAGAGCATAACTATTATCAAGAATGTGTACATTTGGGTAAACCGGGAAACCAAACTAACAAAAACTAAAACTCGCAGAACGATACCGTCTAAACACTCAATATGTCTTATTCATTCTAATAATAATAAGATGGCTCAGTAGTCATTCCTCTGTTGGATTCTCCTCATTTGCATCAGATTTGTCTAGGCGAGCTTTAGTGGGGGCTTTCATCTGGGAGGTACATTCGAGCAACGGTGAAGCTGGTGAGAGGTTTCTGTTTCATATTGTAACCTGGTAGTCCATGGCTTTATTCAAGAGCTGTGAGAATTCAGTCATGACCAACTCCTTTGCATTTTCCTGAAATAAGGAAAGGCAGCAAAGTTTATTCTTTTTATCTTGATAACGATGAAATGGAAATGCAAATAGTAAAGGATGCAGTCCGTGCACTTTATCTCTGACCCCCCAATCAGCTCAGCTGTGGTTGACGGACCAAATTTTGAACCTCGCTATCAAGAGCAACAAAGATGGCGGTATCCGTGTGGTCCTGCACTTCAAACCGAACCAAAAACCTGCAACGAATTAAGTAACAAACATGGTTGTTATGACTCTGGATCTTTTCTTTCCAAACTAATGTAGGTATAAATGTTTCCACCCCATTCACTTCGGTACCTTGCAACTGGCATCACCACCTTTGTTTCACATTTAGTGCACCAAAGGTCATCAGAATCTCCGGCAACTTTCTTGCTACACCTAGGGCATGCTTGATAGTACCATCCACAATCTAGAAGCAAGTTTGTTGCGGTGGCATTGCACATGATGACATTAGCGGCCTGCATACAAATTCGTTAACGATACTCAATAGTTGGTCCATTTTGTTTGTAGCCTGTTAACATCTAAAACATTCTTAATGACGAAATGCGGAAAGAAAAAATTCTATTAACTATCTGGATGACAAATAGTTCATAACCACCACCTTAGTTTCACATTGAGTACCATATAGTTCACAAAAAAAAAAACACAGAAAATGTAACTAACTATCTATTACATGCATACCGCCCTAACTATCATAGAAATTGTAATTGAGATCATTCCATACTTCACACTTCTCATGGTCCTTTGCAACAGATATTTTTATGGTCGAAGCCTGACCTGGTAAGATGGATACCATTTTTGGTAAGCCTGACCTTGTGTAGATAAGGTGCTCAGTTTTGGTGCACATCGTACCATATCATGCGCAAAGTAGAGGACTACTAATTAACCTTTCTCGCATTTCAACAGCGGAAGGAAGGTTTATGTTGTGGTATAGCTTAGTGGCATTAGTTGAGGATAATGTGATTCGTCCTGATTGTGGGAAGACAGAGAATTATCAACGCATTCAAGTAGGCTATTTACAAAAAAGGATTATATTTAAACACTATGAGATATGGTTGGGATCTGATGTTACCCTAGTAATTCTTCACAAAACTGGAGCAAACAACGACCAAAACAGGGCTTGGATTGGAGTCGCATTCGATGGGGTCGTTGCGACTTGATTGGCGGCAGAACCCCAGAAGGGCAATCTTCAAAGTTGAGCCTCTAGGTTGGATGTAAGAGATATGTATCAAATATGGCCATGACTGTGACCCAAAAAATACAATTTGGTAGTACAAATTAGGAGTACCTGAGATTTTCTATAGTAATTTCACGCATACGGCTAGCTTGCCACCCGCCTTTTGAAGAACCTGTATGTTGGTGAAGGTTTTCAAATATCCTACCACATTTGTTTCAAAAAGTCAGCTCAAGTTAGGTTACATAGTTTGTGCAATGCAATATAATATAGTGACCTAGAAATAACCTTTACCTCTGAGATATATGTTCCGAAGGTTCGTCTCAAGGTCTTCTAACTCGGTGAAACGGAATTTGTGAGGAATTATGGACACAGAGTATATGCATCCAGAGCAGTCACTGTGGTGTTACACCTGAAAAACCCTCTTTTTTCACTATGGCCTGAATTTGGGTTTGGCGGTGGTTAAGTGCAGACTCTCCATGGAGTAAAGGCTGCCTTCTCGAATCTTTTTTATCAAATTTCCAAATCAAGCTTTTCGGTATGACAACATGCAGCTCATCTCCCTGTTATCAATTGAGAATGTGACTCTTTCAAAATTCTAAAGAACAATGTAGACGTATTCATGAAACTGATTCCACAAAAAGAGAGTTCAAGGAAATGGTGGCAGTGAGCAAGAATACCTCCTCATCCACAATAACCATATCGACACTGGTAACCTCATTTGTGGATATAAAGTCCAATTCTTCCCATTTCCTCCTAACTCGAATGGTGATAGCAGACGACTTTCCTTCATAAAGGGAACGCAGGCTCTTGAAGGTGTCCTGCGTAGCGGATGAGCTAACCTTGCTTGGGTTGCATTTGATCTGACTTGCCGTTGTTCTGTCGATTAACAAATCTGGGGAAAAGCGAAAAAAAAAACCATTGTAAGAATCAAGATTCAAGTTATAATCATCAAAATACAATGAAGTTGGTGGACAAATAATTAATGCAGTCAAAATTACGTAGGGCCAAAATGTAATCAAAAACTCACAGTATAGTGTTTTTAAGAACTATGCAAATTTAAATAGGATGTCTTCTAACATGACATAATACAATGACAATCACAAATAATAACAATAAAAAAATATGAAGAACATCATTTGAATAGCCAACTAACGATGAAAGATTTATAAAACAAACAGATTATCTGAAAGTAACATGGGTATGAAGAAAACCAAACAACAATGGGCAAATAAAAATTTGGGTATTGTTTTTAAGAAGCTAACATGGATTTATGTTAGAATCAAAATTGAGGAGAATTGAGTAAGAGAATACTCACAATGCGAACTGGTTGAAATGAGGCTCCATTGAGATTGAATCCCACTATTTATAGGGAGGAGGGCATTCAAAGGAGCCGCTTAATTCTACATAGTTTTAATGGCAGAAATCAATTGCATTGAAGTGAATCAAATAAATCTAATAAACCAATCGTGGGCGAGAAATAAAGGTTGATTATGATCATCGGTTACAAACCTGGAAATCAAGGCTGATTTTTATCAGGAATTATTTGATTCTGATGTAGAGTGGAAGACGAAAAGACTGCTTCTAGGTCAAATATAAAGAAAGGGGTATGATGGTGGTTCGACAATTTGCTAGCCTTGTGTGGGTCGACAACTTGGGTTGTGAACTACAACAGCAAGGTGGGTTAGGCGATCAGTGCAGACGAAGGTAAGGAATGAAAAACCTATGACCGGAGTG